>KZ807484.1:213059-235145 GCA_000696205.2 Oncopeltus fasciatus | reverse complement strand
ATATATATATGTATGTATTATTTTATGTTTTTGGGGGGTGCCAGGGTAGCTCTTTGGATCGGTTGTGGTTTATCGATAAATAAAAGCTTATCTTGAGCAATAGAGGTTTAGAATGGAACGGCAACCTGTAGATAAGCAAAAAATAGAGACACTCGACGTAGAAAAATTATCCAGGTGATAGAAAAATTCATAAACATTACGAGTTACTTCTAACAGAGGAAATCTAGCGAAACATCTTACACGTATTTTACATGCTTCAAATGGGGACCATGAAGTTAAGTTCCTTTCTTTTCGAAAAGATTATGAACATTGTTAACTTGATGCTTTGTGGGTCCTGGGAATGCTTTGTGGGATATTTGAATTAGAATGACTTCAGGTCAGAATAAGAAATCGAAGAGCAGAAACAGTAGATTGCTTGGCAATAATTATTATTAATTTTCATCAATTAACGCAAGGGAATAAGCATAAGATCGAGCATAAGACGATGTATTCGTCTTTCTCGTAGGTTAGACTCTCGACACTAGTGCAAGGAATTTAATAAGTTATCTGGCCCTCCTGGTAGGATAACGCGCTTGCCCGGTTAGCAGGAGATCCAGGTTCGGGACAGTTAGATTTTTATTCTATTCCCTTGCATGAATTGATTTTAATTTACATAGGATTAAAACCACAAATGAAAATGAATAATTATTAATTTTCTTTTTACCTGAGACTTATAAAAAAAAAATTGTACATATAGTAAAAAAAAAAAATACAGAAATGCTGATTTAAAAAGTATTATAACTAAGCGACACACCAAAAGCATAACAAGCTACTTTCCAAAAGTACCATTAATGAAGGGCACATTTTTTTTCTTTAAAGTAAATGACACAAATCATGCATTATAATCAAACTAAAAATACTTTTGAAATACTTTTCTAATTTATACTCTGGTACTGAAACTTTACCAATATTTGTATTGAACAGTTCCATCGCTAATAATGGGAAGGTATTCTATTTTTTCCTACCAGAAACCAATATATGTCAACAATACATACATCAAAGTAAATAATAACACGAACTACACATTTCAGAATAATGAAAAAAAACTAATTAACTTTTAAGTATTAATAAAGAGAAATATTGTTAATATTATGCAGCAAAACACGTTAGCTAACGTACCTTGGATGAATACATCCTTCACATCATGTGCTGTAACAGAGATTATGGTTTAGTTTAAAGGGTTGAAATATAGTTAGAAGAAAAAAGTACTATATATGCTTTTGGAAAATATAAGTTGAATTATGACCTAATATTCAAAGTAAAAACTACATGTATTAATGTAAAGCTAAATGTCAATCGTTTACTCTACACAGTTGGTTTTCCAATACTAATGCCTCTACACTTAGGCATATATATGACATATAAAACATAAAAATACTCACGTGGAAAAAAGTGTAAAAAAATATATAGAAGAAGTTAGATAACTTGCAACGAAATTTTGGTTCAGTCTTATATTTAAATCGTGAAAGCTGATCTTTCAGGAATGGCTGATGATGATTGACGCTTTATTTATTCTCGCATTATTTATCAATTTTAAATTGTAATTAAAGTGAAAACCACGCAGGAGCTGCGTAAGATAAGCAGTTTTCCTCTTTGACTAAAGATTGACATAGATAAGTGGTGATCAGTATTTAAACTAACGAGAGAGAGAAGGCAATTAAAGAGAGAAGATCACTGAAGGTGGCTCATGATTATTTGGGAAATAAATAAAGAAGTTGGAGAGTTTATCAAAGCTGCCTCGATGGCGTAGAGGTAGCATACAGACCCTGGTTCAATTACCGGCTGTGGCAGTAAGATTTTTTTTCGGTCTCCCTTTCCATTTCTTATAGATAATTTAACGTACCACAACTATTTCATTATTTAAGAACTGCTCATCACCCAAAAATGCATATATTAATATCTTTTTTATTATTCATTAAGTGAAATTTTGGAAAAATAAATTTTCTACACACTGTCATAAAATCTTGTAAATAAATAATAATAATAATATACAGAAATTAGTTTAATAGGTTTCGTGTGTTAACATGTTATTTTTCGTTTTCCTTTTGATACTCTTGAACTATGTTTCTTCATTCACCATTCTTTCATTTTTTTCCCAAATGTAGAACTGCGAATAACTGGGTTTTTGATTCAAATAAATATCTAATAAACTATTGTTTTGTAATTGATTTAAATCATAAGAATTATTATTATTACTATTTTAGTGCTATAATTATTTGTACAATAATAGATTATGTCGATAAGGGACCAGATATTGTTTACCTAAAGAATGTGTGACAACACATGGGCGTAAAATAATTTGGAAACAATGGTGGTATATCTGAATTTCAAAGTTGAATGAAATTCTTTTTCACTGTTTACCAGCCGCCATTTTTAGTAAAATTAAAATTGGAATCTTTCTAATTTATATAATTATTATTGAAATATTTCAGGTTTTTTTTTCTTCGTAAGAACTGAACATTAAAAGTTTAGCATACATATAAATGTAGTTTAAAATACAATAGTGTCAGATCACTATTTAATTTTATTTTATTTTAAGACTGATGTATAATGAACTGTTGTAGATGAATTTGTTCGTTAATTGACCCATAATGTCAATATCAGAAATACACAAGCTGACATGGATTGTCCGACATCATAGGCAATCAAGTTGAAAGCTCTATGGCTGTTCTACTGTTTGGAAAGGACGTGGCTCATGGCCACTCAGTAATTTGCAGCTGTTTGTTCAGCTCTCAGCTATATTACTTAACCAAATTGATGAATACAAAATTATAGGCTCCTTCTCTTCTGCAAAGATAACAGAGATATTATCTCTGAAATGATTAGGTAACAATAACGAAAGAGGAAGGCATTTGAAGCGGAGGAGAAGCACGTGGAAAAGAAAACAGAGGGATATTTATCTATTTATGGAAGGTAGGAAGCGATGAGAGCTGAGACAAAGGAGAGAATGAACATTTAGGAGTGAGAAGGTGAAATGTAGTAATAATACGACTATAAAAGTGAAAAACAAATCTAAGGGAGCTATTGCTTTGGAGCTGCCCTGTATTGCAACCGGCCAACAGGGGTAAAAGCATGTTAAAGATGTATTATTCATGTTAAGGATGTATTATTCTCTTCACCAAATCCGTTAAGAATGTATTTATTCTCGACCCTCGGCCCAATAGAGAAGGCGCCGCCTGATTTTTCCCCATTCAATGAAGAATGTTACCGAAATTAGTGCTGGATGTCCCCTAGGAGTGAACCAGAAATTCTTTTGGGCTAATACAAACAGAAGGGGAAAAAAAAACCTACTGTGCCCGATGACATTGAACCCCAGGACCTTCGGCTCAAGACTCCAGAAGTTTATCCAGAATGAACATTATTCCTCTTGAAGGAGATAAATAAATTTACAGTTCACTGTTCTTCCTTAAAATGAGATCCATCAATTTAAAAAAAAAATGTAACCCCTATGAGGCTAAACCTGACAAGAAAAGATAAGGAGACTTACAGGAAGAAGCATATGTCGTCTTTGAGTTGCATATTAAAATATTGTCTTAGTAATTAAATTTCGTTTTACATACATCTGTTTATTGCGATCCGGAATTAGAATATTGCAACTTGAAGAAGTCAGAGTTTTGTTCCTATGCATTCAAATTTAATTAGTACTTTATTGATTGATTAAGCTCCAAAAAATTTTTCAGATAGATTCCCCAAAGAAACATATGCATGAGGTCCTTAATAATATTATTTTGAAATAGACGCACTGTGAATACATGTATTAACGCATTATCAGTGCTCTTTTATTCCTGCATTATTATACACAGTTTGTTTAATAATGACCTTAGTTGTTGACTTTACAAAAAAATCCTTGGAATAACAGAACATAATTAACCAATATGCACGTTGTACATAATTGTTCCATTCTCACAGAAATCGCACATACGTATGTTCACAAGGAAATTTTGAAGAAAGCAAACCAGCTTTGCTTAAAACGTAAGGAGAATCAGGATCTGATTGCGATCAGGATAATTATATAAAAGCTTTTGGGTCTATCTCAAATAAGACTGAAGTAGTTTTCAAAGGCATTCCTCTTATTCTTCTAAAGCATGAAAGTATTACCAAGTTTCATGATGCTTATTAGTCAGTAAGATATATGAATATATCTCTTGAAAAGTCCGTAGAGTATAAACCTTGGCACAAATGATTGTGCCAAACATGAGTTTTTAGGCATTCGCGAGCCACCATCTGATGAAGATTACGCTTAAGAAATTGACATCATCAGCTGATTAAAGCAGTAGTTGGCAAGGCTTCATTGACTTTGAAAGAAGATCGTCCAAATATCAATGGGGATTACTCGCAATCGACTAATCTTTATCCCAAAGATATGAAAAGTTAGTAAAATCAGCCAAATCATTTACAAGGTGAGAAGTTTCTGAAAATTATTTATTTCCGTGTCTGTTTTAAGCAGGTGAGAGCACATCGCGGGAACTATGGTAATGAATAAGCCCATACATTCGCTAGAGGTATATAATACACTCCCTCTAGTGATGCCGTACGATGGAAATGTGAAATACGCTAGGAAATTTAAAAATGATTTTGAATTATTCCAAACGCCCAGAAAGAAGGGTCTAAGATATAATGATTTGAAACAATCTGGGTGAAGCTAAATGTTTATCTGACGCAAGTTCTAAGTGGGCGTGGCCGGTACAGAGGTTATTTGCACAGGGTTTGGAATAGAATACCCGAGTTGTGCATGGGACATGATAACCATGTATCATGATAACCATAGTTTGGATCTTTCTCATCTGTCCTTGTCATGAAAACTCCCGACGAAGCCTTATTCATGAAATACTAATTAATGAAAGAATTTGGCCTGCTCTTAAAGTTCATCTGGCATCTGATTATATCTTCCCATCGTTTCACAATTACATTAGATCGATTCTTTATGATGATTTATCATGATATTGTAAACAAAACTTAAATATATATATTCATTTAACAATATGTAGAATCTACATTATTTTATATGAATAAACGGCCTTCTCTTAAGATTACTATAAAATTAAAAAAGTACGCTAACAAACAGATACACTTGCTCTCACTAACTTGGTCATCTTTAACAATGGTTTTCCTCAATAAATATTAGATGACTCTGTTACTATTATTCCTATAACAAACACTTTTCGGTGTAGTTGTTTGGACGTTTATTTCGGTCGCTGTTGCTCTCAGTTAATATTTATTTTTCATTGGCTTTCACACCCCTGACCGGCTCACAAGAGAGAGGTAGGGTTGTCTTCGCCTCAAGACGCAAATCAAATATTAACCGAGGAGAGAGGAGATATTAGGAATTTAAAAGGACGTTGTTAGGAAAGGCATTTCGATAAACCCCACCAGAGGGCATTTCGGGGGCCCATCTACTTTATTCAGGATTCCTCTGCTCTCCCCCCCCCCCCCTTCCATTTCTATTTCTTCCGTCTTTAATGTTTATCTCGAACCCTCTATCGTTAACGAATTGAACTTTTCTCGATAAACATCTTCTCCGCGCGCAATATTCAGGAATAGCTGCAACTGGTGGTACAAATTTATTTGCCCGTGGATGAATACATAATGATAGCCCATTTACAGAATATTGGGACAACGGACTGTGCTAATGATGTGCAAACAGTTAAATTAATGATCTGATAATTAGCAAAGGTCCTTCGTCTGCTACTTTTGCTGATATTGACTATTTCAAGTGACAGAGTAGAAAAAAAAAAAAAAAATTGTCCCTTAGCACTTCCACTTCACAAATTTATTTATATAAATGTCGAGATATTTCATTAAAGTAGCAACTGAGTTACGAGTACTTCATAGTAAGTCTAAATTAACAACTAATAAAATATTGTGAAAAGCTTGAAATTTTAAGCTCTGAATTTATTATAATCACTGTTAAATTTGAAATATTAATTTTCGGGAAAATAATATCCTGGGGGGGGGGGGGGNATATATATATATATATATATATATATATATATATATATATATATATATATATATATATATATATATATATATATATATATATATATATATATATATATATATATATATATATATATATATATATATATATATATATATATATATATATATATATATATATATATATATATATATATATATATATATATATATATATATATATATATATATATATATATATATATATATATATATATATATATATATATATATATATATATATATATATATATATATATATATATAAAATAAAAACATATTTAACAATCATCCTCTCTTAATAATAATGTCGAGACTTTTGCAAAATTTTTAACAAATCTTCACCGACCTATATCGGAGAAGCTAAATAATAATTTTAGATAAAAATATCATTAGTATTACAAAAATTACAAAGAAAATAACAGAAGAGAATAATATTCTTCAAAAAATGCTTTTTAAGGAAGTTTTTTTATGAATGTAAGTGTGAAGGTAAGCCGGGCCGTGTTATTTATAAGACATGAAAACTAAATTCGGTATTTTGGCTTTATATTAGTTTGTTAAATGACTTGATTTTTGGTCGACTTCAGATGAAAGGTAGCCAGGTTTTGAGGAAGACCTAAATATACCGATCTAATATCTTCGGTATTATTTAAGTTACGGATAATTTAGTTGCACATACTAGCTGTAAAATATAATTGTATAAGATACTATTCTCCTATAAGATACTATTCCTATAAAATTTAGATAAATTTAATTTATCTAAAGAGTGCCGGACATTGATTTTCATATCTGTTCTTTAAAAGACCTAAAGATTCTATGGAGAATCAAATTCAATTCCTAGTGAATTTTATCTTCAAAGAAGCAGTAAATTTCTTATTCCGCGAATGAGTATCCAGCGATCTATACCTAGAATACAATTATTGAATTTAAAGGATTTTCTTAAAAATTAGATAAACTATTTTAGAAAAAAGAAGCAAGCGATTGTTCGATGTAACTGTTTCAATTTGAATGTTAAGTTTGGAATAAAAATAGAATATTTTGAAACAATTTAAGCCAGGTATTTCCGTGATAGAGATTGTTCCTCTGTTAACTAATATTCTGATAAAATTGTTGTCACATGTCATCCGTTAGTTTATCTGGCAAAAATTAATGCTCTTAATTAAAATAGATTAACTATCAAATAAAATATGAGGAAAATAATTTCAATTTATTAATTGGTTTACTGAGTCATTGGGTAATATTTCTAGAAGTTCTTAATCAATTGATAATATCAGAAGTTGATATTTTCATAGTTTCGATCGATTATTGAAGATAATTACAATTTAAATTTATAATTTAAAAATATATTTAAAAAAACAATGACAGATTTAGGATTCAATAAATTGCAAATGAGCATTGCCAGCAGGGGCCAGAAAGGCCAAATAAACAGAGGGCCAGAGTAGCAAAGGCCAAATTAGCATAGCCCGTCTCGCAGGAGCTGCATAAACTTTGTGAATTTTGTCTTCAAAAAGTGTTTTTCGCAAAAACAACTTTATTTAAAATACAATCCAAAGATTATNCTGAATATACTATGCGCTATTACATATACTGGAGAAATTAAGTCAGGGTTTCGGCCTGGATGAGAGAAAAAAAAAATGCCTGGAGACCTCACTATCGCCCTGATGAAGACTTACAAGAGTATTTTATTTATCTGATCCTCGCCGAAACCCTCACTAATTTCTCCAGCATAATACTCGACGGCCATCGAACCTCCAACCAATATATATTGTGTGTGTATATATATATATACACACACACATGAAACGTCTACATATAGAGATGTTAAAGAATGTAATTACTAATGTTGGGCGGCAACCTGCCCACCTTCTCCTTTACCTGCATAGTTATTATGTGGAAACGTTAACGATTTTTTCCTTTTCCCTTTGTCTTTTAAGGTTAAACTTGTAACTGCACTTACATTCTGCTGATTTTACGAATTTTTATCCTTTGATCCAAATTAATTAATTATATTAGTTAATGGCAAAGCCTGATGCGTCGGGTTCATCACGTAAATGATAGGGAAAATTTATTTGTGTAAAAAAAAAATAAAGAAAAATTACTCTAAGAGAAGGAGAATGCATTATTCTCATATTCAGCAATATTATTAAAAAAAGTATGTGGTTTTTCGTATTTTATTGATTTTTTTATTATTTTTTACCCAGTGTTGGATAAACGTAAAAGAATAAAGGGGTTTGGAGTGTGTGGGTAAGCCCTTTTTAAATTATGGGAATGAAATAGATAAGAGAAGAGTGTATCTGAGTTCCGGGGGAAGTGAAAGGGGTGGGGGGTTGGAGAGGTGCGCTCCTTATCCGAACTGCGAAAAATGTTCTCCCCGCCAGTCCCCCCCCTTCAACTTTACTCAGAGAAAATTATTTACTAAAGGGGTTTTTGTTGTTTCCAGAAATATTGCTCTCCTTCCCTCTCTTAAGGGGTTTCCCTCTTCCCTCTAAGAAGAACTGCGTTTTTTTACTATCAAAGAGGGGTAATTTAAAAATAAACATTTGCAAAAGATTTTTTATTTTTTTGCGGAAATATAAAATTATTTATTAGCAGTTCCCTAATGTTTGCATTCCAGCGTCTCGATTTTAAAATAAATAAGCGGAATTCGGTGTTTGATATTCCTTCTGCAAACAGTTGGATGAGATTATAAAAGAGTGGAGTAGGAGGTTTCACAGACGGCCTCAGTAAAAATATTTTTATTATCTCTATTACTGCCAGGTTATGTAAATCAAAAATAGAATATAATTGTGCAAAACCTCATATTCAAAGTCTCTGTTATACACTAATAAAACTTAAGAATGTAACTAGATGGCGACTATCGGTTTGCCTAGAGTTAATTTGAAGGAGCTTAACTCTCCTCTTCTCCATTATTCTTCTCATCTCTCATGGTCATTACAATTATTGACTACAATGTTTGGCTGTCTTTCACGAACCTATGTGATAGGTACTGTAGAAACAAGTCAGGGTTTTGGCCAGGATCAGAAAAATAAAATACTCCAAAATTATTGGGTAATAATAAAATAATTACCCAACAACTTCGGAGTATTTTATTTTTTTGATCCTGGCAGAAATCCTGACTAATTTCTTCAGCATAATAATCGACGACCAACGAACCTCCGACTGACTGTAGGATAGAGTGAATAAATACTGTGTATATGAAATTTCTGCGTGACAAACGTTTACTTCTTTATATAATTTACTGTAAAAGAAAATGGTAAATACCACTCCAAAAATTAAATAGTTTTATCCAAATTGCTTTAAAATACTAACATAGAATTTTCTTTGAAATATATCTGTAACTGCGAAACCAATTATTTACTCATTATTAATGGTAACAATTTTGGAATTAAAAGTTTTTTAAATATTTTTTNATTATTACTTTTCAAAAATAATTAATTATTAATAATAATAAGTTGTTATTACTTTCAAACTTTGAATATAATATTTCCTCTCTTTTTAAATGAAACCTCTAATTAGAGTCTTAAATAGCTATGAAATAATCAAAAATAAAAAATGGAATGGTATGTAACTTTATATATTTAATTTTTCTTTACTTTTATTCTGTTTTTCTGAATATTAAAAAAAATAACCCAAACTCCATAAATCTATGAAGTTAAAAGGCATTCATGACCAATTAGACATTAAAATTCCTTTAAAAAAACCAAACAAAACCATACAATCTACTCATTCCCCTCTCCCGTAACAGAGTTTAGTATTTTACTTCACTCATATAATTCTAATTACATTGTTAATTCATACATTAAATCACTTGTAGATCTCGGATTAAAATAAGTATATATAAGTTTAGTTTTAACAATTTTCTTTCCTAATGTGAAATAAAAGAGTTGAAGTTGGAAGAAAAAACCCTTACCCCGCACACTCATCGTTTTACGACAATCCTTAAGGATTCCACCACACTCATGCTTTAGAAGCACGTGTAGTGGAAGAACATCTAGATGTAATCTAGTCACCATCATCATCAACCCTACATTCTTCTCCTCAGCTCTCTTCATACGCCACCCTTTGTATGAGGACACAATCTGCTCCCCCCATCCTATCTTATATTGAATTTCTCATTGTTTTTCAGAAACAAAAAATATAAAGGAATAAATGTGTGGGAAGAGTTTTTGCGCAAAATAAAGTTTTGTGTAGATCCCATTAAAATATATTTTTTACAGATTGTGTAGTTTATAAATGAAACGCTGTTTAACATATAAATTATGACTGCATTAAACACAATGGACCATTTTTTTTATATCTAAAGCAAACCACGAAATGAAAAATCATTAAGATATTCGTTAATTCTTTATTACTAAACTAATTGTAAAATATAATTTATAGAAAACATAATCAATGAGAGCATGGTCTACTAATCAAAAGTGTTTTTTAATAACACTTATGTAAAGTGTGTTTGTTTAGATAACCGGGAATAGAAATCTGTGTTATAGATAATATATATTTGTTGACATGTGTCAACATAACACATGAACATTGGTGACATGTTGACAACTGCGTGTATATGTCATACTCTAGCATGAATATGTCACAAAGAAAACTCTCAACCACAAAGAAAATATGAAAGCGCACATTACGCCAATGCAAGCCACTGGCCAATCAGAAACACGTTTACAGCAGGCGATAGCCTAAATAGGTCTCGTTTAACAGTTAGACCCTGTTCTCGCTGCGTCTTTACTTCTGAACATACATTTTCACGCGTTATTTGCAGATGCTTTCTTCTTACTCCAAGACTCCAATAATAATGACCAGTCCACTACAGTAATCATTTACGAGCACGTTTATGAGTTTATGGAATGTACTAGAATTTAAAACTGGACTGGAAAATATTATTATTGTATTTATTTATATTTTAATAACCTTCCTTTTAACCATTTAGGATCAAGGAGGGAGAGACTGTTTACAGGTTGCAACTCCATTTTAAACTTCCATGGCTTAGGACAAGCTTTTATTTATTGTTAAAAGCTTGCTTTGGGCGACACTTGAACCCGCAGCGCCAGGATTTTTAATAAATTTTAGGAAATAATAAATACTTTTTGTATCAAAAGGAAAACGTTTCCTCATTTTATACATCTTTGTCCTTATCCTACATATATTTTCTTTTGTTATTAGTAGCCAATTATGTTTTGAATTACAGGCAATATATTATTATATTTATTTTTCATTTAGATGGAAAAAATAAACACTTATTTTGTACAAAGTGTATTTACGGTGTACAAAGTAAACGAATTACTAGCTTGTTTGCTGAGCTACAACAGCGAAGAAAAGATAAACTTCAAAGGAAGACGACTAAAGGATGTGGCTTCTCTTCTTTTTCCATCATAAAGCGTTCATCGATCAAATCATTTTATTTAAAACATTTAACATAATAACGTATCTTCAACATTTTATTGAGTTGATGGCCATAAAAAATATAAAATATCTCTAAACAATTAATGCGAGGGAGTGGAATAAAAAAATCTACCTATCCCAGCCAGGTTCTCGAACCTTAATGTTCTACTTTCCGGGCCGGTATGCTAACCATTGCACCACCGGGACTAGCCAGATAACTTATTAAATTTCCAGCATATGGTCAGCGTACCGGCCTGGAAAGCAGGTGATACAGGTTCGAGCCCTGGCTGGGACAGAAAGATTAAGGGATGTAAGGTAAGTGTAAAGACACTGCCTGAAATAACCTTCAATCCCACCTTAACTAGGATAAGGAGAAGATGGGTGCCGGATAGTCTATCGCGGGTTAACCTGGGCTCCTCTCTGAGGACGGGTTACGTCCCGGGATAGACGAGTAAGGACTATTAATGTGTACCTCATTAAAATTTATAGTGTATGTATATATATACATATAAATTTTTTACACAAATAAAGCAACTTTTTAATTTTACATGTACTCTCAATTTTATGTTTTTCTTTGTTTGTTTCATTTTCCTTCTCATATATAAATTCCGAATAGAGACAGATATTTTCTTTTGTCTAGACCAATAGTCAATACCTCTTCTAATTAGGCTTAACTGACTCAATTTTATGACCGATAAGTATAACCTCTTTTCTCGCGCTAAAAAAATAGATAGAAAACATTGGTATTTTTTTAGAATATAAAAGTTCTTTCTTGATATGTTTAATGATAGTAACTATTTTATGATGTAATCCGTTATTATAAATAAGTAGCTGGTGAGGAATAAATATTCTCCCAACTTTCTTATTACTTGAGTAAGTCATCCAGGCCTATGTGTGATGTTGCGATGGAAATTGTATAATTATCATCATTTGGGAATTAATTTGCTCGGGATTTGTATGGTTTCGGTTCCCCCATTTGTCCATTTTGTAGCAGATTAATTTGGTCTTCGAGGTATGCCTCGAATACCAATCCTAGTTAATGCTATGGCATTAACCTAAATATACAAAACTATAGTACTTAGGAAAACCAAAGCGAAAAGAACAGCATTTAATTTTCATAGAAAACCAGAAAGGAAAGTGCAGTTGGTAGAATTGAAGCGCCAAAATATTTAATTGTAGTCCATTTGTCAGACGTAATATATTTTACCATTCAGATTTATTAATGGTTACAAAAGCAACTTATAAATATATTTATGAATTCACAAAATTATTATTAATAATTGTATGGATGAATTGAGACCTTTTTAATTTTTATGTTATTTGTTGTCTGTGCTAAAATTTTAAGAGTGAATAGATAGGACTTTAAAATTACAACTGAAAATATTGCTACCTAAACGCCTCTAAAAATAATCAAAATTTTTCAAAATCGCTCTTAAAACCATGGTTATACATTAAAAATATTAAAATTATATTATTAAATAATAAAAAAAATTAATATTTTAAATGAATTGAAATGGTACTGGCTAAATTATTTGTTTGAATTATTAGTTTAGAGATTCGAATAAAAATTGGGTATTAAAACATTTATTTGCTTACGGTCACAAGGGAATTGTAATAAAAACCAATGTAGACATTCTAATAAACAAAAAAAAAATGATCGATTTTAGTAATTTTTGTTACGAGGAACAGCTAATTTTCACATTGTTTTTTTTCTACCTCATTAAATCCTTAATCTCATACATTTAGCGTGGTTAGTTATAGCTGCGTGAGGCAAACCAATTAAGGGTGAAAATTGAATAATTATTTCAGGAAATTAAGGGTGAAGGGAAAAAAAAAACAGTAAGAGGGTAGAGGCGAGCGAGGTTGTATCAGATATGTACACGCCAGGAAGAAGCAGGAGCTATTAGCCTTGCAGAGCCTGCAGTAAAGGCAGTACCTCGAGTTCTGTGGTATGGATAGCGATCTATCTCATTGAGGGCAAGCCTTGTTCAGAATGATAAGTTGTTATATGGGACACGCTTTGATAAATGTTGCAACTTATTCTTTAACATCGCACTTTTCTTTAATATTGTTTATTTATGTTAATTCCAACCTAAATTGATTCCCGATTGAGGGGATGAGGTGGTTAGTTAAGGGAAATCCCAACATGAATACTCAAAAATTGAAATTGTTTTAGTCTTTATTACCATCTGACTATTCAGGGCAGCAAATATTATCTTGCGTTCATGTCGGTTACGTTGGGGTTGTAATAACGTAGTGCCATAATTCAAATAAAGATACTTTCAGTACCAAGTTAATAAACTTCAGTGACAGTGTAATTTTTTAATGAACTATTCTTTGGAAATGTGATAATGCGGAAAAATAACTTAATGCTTAAAATATTAAGCATAAGATTTTTTTTAAATATATTAGAGAGCCTCTTTAGAAAAGTAAAATAATATGTAATTTAAAAATATATAATTTTTGATTTCGTAAAAAAAAAAAAGGATACCAACAAAATGAGAACACGAAATAAATATATACAATTCTAAGAGTAGTATCCTAAAAAATAATGAATAATAGGAAAAAAAATCAATTAGGTAATTGGTAATTTAAAGAGATTATGCAATTCATTCAGCCTGGTAAATGACTAGTGATTAATTATTATAAGTTGCTCAAATATTAATTAGTTCTTTACTTTATAAATTCTTAAACATTTTTAAGTAAACATATCTTAATTTTAAAAAAATTCATTTGAAATCCAACAGGTACAAAATTAAATGTAGTAATACTTGAAAATCAGAATCACACTCTAGAAAAATTGTGCTACTTCTACACAATAGAGAAATCTATGGTATATCAATAGATTTTTTTTCTTATTAAAATTTTAATTTTTCCTCTCTATGAGTCTTTCTCTCATCGGAAAAGTGCTTGGCTTTTCAAAAAATAGAGACAATTTTTTGAAGATTGGAATGTTTAGTTTTTCACAAACCTCTCCTAATTACTTTGAAGTCTGAAAAGTTCGAAACAGAGGCGATTAGGTTAAAACCATTTTCCGATATCCTTAATGTTTTGGCTTCTCTAGCTGAAAATTTGAAAGTAAATTTTACTTATGGGTTTACCATAAGGTGGTACTAAGTGGGTTTCACTTAGATAGATTTTTTTTTACTTTATTATTTTTTACAAAAATTGTCTCTGTTTTTTACCTATGACGAGTAAAGTACATTAATCATGATTAATCTAGTTTTCGTGAATTTTGTATATTGAGATTTCCTGTATGTCTTAAGTTTTATAGTTTCTCACTCTGCCTGTTGGTAGGTGGATGAGTGTGTGGATTAACCATTATTTTTATTTGCTCCTGGCAGATCATAATCTAAATCAATATAATTCAGCTTTAGTTTAGAAAAGAGTTCTAGTTTTTGGAAATATTAATATTTTGTTAATTAACCTATCAGTTAAATTAATATTTTAAACATTTATATTATTTATATGTGAAATATTACTTCACGGACTAAAGTAAAGTTATATAAATGCTTTAGGCAATTATTGTGAAAAATACATGTAGTTTTGGTTTCTCGAGTGTTACCTCAAAATACAATGCAAAGATTCTGCTTAACACCTCTTAATAGTTTAATTTCGTTATAAAATGTCAAAATCTTTTTTTATAAAAATTAATTTTTTTCTAATAACTGTTTGGGGATTACAAAATAATGAGTTTATGGAAATTATGTATAAAAATCGATGCATAAAATATCAGTAAACATTATATATAGCTCAAATAATAAATAAAATCAATTTTGTATATTTTATTTATTCCTCTATATTTTAAAAGAGGTATTATTGTTGTTGTTTTTTTGTTTTATTTCTGATTATAAAACTGTATCTTGATCACTGTATTTAAAGTCACTTCGTTATGATCCACATTCACCAAATCAAAGCTGAAAGGCTAAATAAGGCGGTGAGGTTGTGATGAGTAGTTCTGTGATGAGCGCAACCTCTCTCCGATCTAATGCTTTGGAATGTACTTGAAGGGCGATAGCCCCTTGGAACGTATGGGCGGCCTTCATGTTCTGTTTAGCAAAGGAGTCCTAAAATAAAGCTCATCTGAGCTGAGAGGCTGGGGGGTACACAAGGAAATACTAACTCATTCTTATCCCTTAGAACGACCGTGTCCAGCAAATTGTGCCAAATCCAACTCTCTACCGCCAATTTTTAGCATCTGGTTCACATACCGATCTAGCAACCCATCTTCAAGCTTAATATAACGGCCATCTCAGATCTCTTATTAGAGAGTTTTATTTTTCTTCGTATTTAATTTTATATTACATTTTATATATTTCGAGAAAACCATCCTCAGGAGCAGAAGAGCAAAGATCCTATGTTGGTTAGCCAAAAGCTTTTGTAAATATAAAAAAAAAAAAGGTATGTTAGACACTAGAACATCTTAAGGGGTTACAAAATATTTGTAGAAGGAAGATGAACATTGATTTAGAGTTCTATAATTTAAAGGGATTATTTCAGCAAAGGACTAAACTTATAAAAGGGAGACTTGAAGGTATTTCAAGGGAATATTTATTTTGCTCCAAGTTAAGACCTTTAAAGGACACGGCGAAACAAATCGGTCAAACATTTATTCCTTATTGAACTTTGTGAGAGTAACTATTTATTTTAATAATGGTGATTGAGCTCTCGGATTACTTTTTAGAATATTTTTTAAATTGAGTCTTGTTAACATATTAAAACCATAGAGCTAATGGTATGTATTACGAAACCTGTAAGCAACCCAGCCTTATCAGAAGCATATGCTTGGTACCCCTATCAAACATATGTCGTCCTCAGACGTCAATCATACGCCTTCCATACATGTGAGCTTCAATCGTCCCCTCTACTGACCTGGAAATATAATTAATTACTTTGGGACATATACTTTAATAGTCTAAATCAAGGGTTATTGTAAAATTTTTACTTTTCACTTAAGTGGCAGGTTTTTTGCGTTCAGGATTGCGACTGCTTGGCCACTAAAATGTTA
This sequence comes from Oncopeltus fasciatus, assembly GCA_000696205.2. Classification (NCBI taxonomy): domain Eukaryota; kingdom Metazoa; phylum Arthropoda; class Insecta; order Hemiptera; family Lygaeidae; genus Oncopeltus; species Oncopeltus fasciatus. The sequence goes on along the minus strand of KZ807484.1, from coordinate 218,734 downwards.
ACGAAGAATTTCACGTCCTAACTAAACTCGTGGGAATCAGTCATCAAGTAAATTAATTAATTATTACAATTATATTATACATTTCACAGAAAATACATTTCAATTATAATTTTGAAATATATTTTACCAGGCACCAAGTTGAATGGTTTTAAAATTATAATTAGGGTTCCTCCAGCTGATGACAGTTTAATTGGCAAGCGTAATAATTCAAATTAACCGCACACCTAAACATGCATTTTGTTGAATAACGGAAGACATGTCTATAATAATTATTTCAATCCTCTATGCAAAGTGTCGTTCCACTTAGAAATGAAGTCAATAAGACGTTAGACATTAATGTCTGATGGTTTGTCGGCAATAGTTGCTTTCTCTCGGCAGGATTGGAGTGTCGACGAATTTGATGTAGCGAACTGTTCCGCTAGTGCTACCCTGTTTTATGTATGAAAAGTGTATCTCGAGCTCAGTGTCGATTCTCCTTTCGGTTTCACCTAAGTACCATTTGCCAAATTTTATCTTTATATAGGCCGACTTATGGACATCTAATAAAGGACAAATGAAATCATCAGCAAAAAGTGGATAAATCCTACTTCAATTTAAAATATTTTAATAGCTGCGGACTCATTTAAAATGTTTTCCAAATTAATTTTTTTTTAATTTAAAGCTGCAATTAATTACTAGGCGCATTTTGATTTAAAATTTAATATAATCTGGGCATTTCTACAAATGACCTTAGGACAAATTTTTTACCACATGTTTTACGGGGTTAAAATCAATAACAAAGGGGACTAAACAGTTTAGGTAAACCAATTTTGTGACTTTATTTAATGCTGGCAAACATAGTTTACTGTTAAAATTGTTATGAAAGTTACACTACATTTTGCTAAATATTTATAAAAAATAAGGTAATGAAATTTTTAGTGATTATTTCAATTTTGTTTAATGGTTATTAATCTTTTTTATAAAAAGTACTTCATTAAGTTATTATTGTATTCTATATTGTTTTCAATGTTATCATACATTACAGACTATAATTCAGAGATTTGGTCCATTTATATACACCTTATAATTAGTTCAAATAGAGAGTTTTTCGACTGTAGGTATTATTGAGGTGATTCTTGTTGGGGTTCGGTTAAGGCAGATACAAAAAAAAAATTATTTTTTTTAAACTTTATTAAAAAAAATTATCTGCCGACGTTTCGGCTTACATTGTAAGCCATCTTCAGGGCTATCATGAAGACGAGAGGGGACGTCCTGTCTATAAGTTCACATTTCCTCTAGTCTTCAAGATAGCCCTGAAGATGGCTTACAATGTTAGCCGAAACGTCGGCAGATATTTTTTTTAGAAATACACTTTTTTTTTTTTTTTTAATTTGTATTTTATAGTACCTACATTGACCGAAGACCACCAAAAATCAATTTATAATTATTTTATTCTCTTGCGTTTTGTCCTGTATTTAGAGTAAAAATGTTGCTATATCAGGCTAAGGTGTATGGTGTACACTTAGATATATTTATTATATTTATTTTTAAGAATATCCTATACGCAACCCGTACACTAATATTCAGCAGAAAGAGTCTCCGAGGTGAACGCCTGTAATCTAAACTTTATCACAATTATACTAATATGAATAAGAGTTTCCGAATTATTATTTATGAATACAATTACTGTAATTGTAAGGCGAAGTTAACGCTCATAAATGAAAACATGTAAATGAGGTAGAGAAGGATAAGAGGTCCTTACAAAAGGGACACAAGCACATTAGCATGGTAGGCTAATGAAGCATCGTCCGCCGCGCACACACCGGCATAATTTGTGGAGGAAATGTGTAATCCGGGAGGATGGTAGTTCTAATATGGAGGTCGTTTGGCCGGGGGTACAGACACACAATGGCGGAGGCCAGGGGGCGGTGGGGGCTTTTCGAACCCCCCTCATTAGACTGGAAACCCTGATTTGCATGGAGCGACACGGGCCAATGAATCACTGGATGGTCAGGGTAACACGGCCGAGCTTAAATCTTGCCGGAGCTGCAGGCTGGGACCTTGTACTCCCCCTGTCAGTCCCATCTCGATAGCTCCTTGTTACAGCACGAGCAAATTTCACTCGGATCACGACAGACACAGAATCTAGGGAAAGTTCCACATGAAACATGAGGGAAATGAAGCGGCCTTACTTATTTCCAAATCATACATACGTCACTTTTGAGTTAATAACCGAGCGTTATATAGCTATATGTTTTAAAGCCCATGTATGTAAAGTACAGCAAGTACTTATGTGGCAAATAGCACCTTACCTCTTGTTCGAAAAATCTCTTTCAAAGTTCGTAAGTTAAGGCTGCGCTAAAGGTTGTTACCTTTAAGCGAATTACAAAGGTATGTGCTTTACAGTTAGTTCTCATGACAATTTTTTTTTCGGTATTTTCTCTGACCCTTTACTAAAATTAAATAAAAAAATATATACATATATGTCTACGATCTGTGATGCCTGTAGGTATGGAAAACAAAAGGCTAAGTTTTTTATTGATAATAATACGACCAACAGGTGTAAGGGATTACCTTAGTCAAGAACTCGTGAATACCTTCATTTTTTTTCTTATTGGACCAATTTATATAATAGTGAGTTAAATATATTATTATTTTAATAGTTTAACGGTAAGAAATTAAATTATAAGAAGAAAACTAAGATTTAGTAGGCGGCCGTGGGGATAACCTGCGCTGTAAACATTAGTTTTTATAAATAAGCCAAAATTTTTATTCCTAATCACCTGGAAAACTAATTATTTCGCTTAGTTAATGTACCTCCTGCACGACATACTGTATATTTTTTTATTATTGAGGTATTACAAATAAATAATCTCTACTTTGTTATTTTTACAANGACCGTGTCCAGCAAATTGTGCCAAATCCAACTCTCTACCGCCAATTTTTAGCATCTGGTTCACATACCGATCTAGCAACCCATCTTCAAGCTTAATATAACGGCCATCTCAGATCTCTTATTAGAGAGTTTTATTTTTCTTCGTATTTAATTTTATATTTAAGTAGTGGTTAAATAATTTCTTATTTATATATAACTTCCTTTTGTGTCAATGCTCCATATAAAATGGTTTTTCTTTGGAACAAAGTGTGGTGAATATAGAGCTGAAACTCGTTTGAATCCACAGTATTCCGGCAGAAGACACTCCAGAGTTAAAAGAGTGGTACAAGTGTTTGACAAGCCTTCCTTTCACTAACTTTGAATGTCCAACTTGTCTTGTCCTGAAACGGATCACGTTCCTCTAAACGGTTCATCGCGAATCTTTTGAATATGACATTGGTATAGAGAAAGAACCTGGTGAACAATCACGGATCCTCTGAATGGTGATTAGTATTCGGACAGCTACCATATCCCCTTACGTGAAATATACACCTGGTAATCCACTCCTATGTGGCTTGAGGCGACTTCCCCGACGACCCCAATTGTCTCAGTTTACATTTTAACCCAAAAACATGTAAGAGGGCCATAGAAACGGGATTTATTTCGGTATAGCGTGGAAAGGCTGTCGTAACAAAGTGATTAAAATTTTTCTCAAATTACGAAACAAAAAAAAAAAATAAATAGGAAATGGATAATCAAGAAAAAGTTAACATAAAAAACATTCTTTTTCCATCTTATAACCAATGCTGAAAATGTGGCGCATATGATTTTGTTTCTTATACATATATTTTTAACGTATATTAAAATCTTAAATTAATACCACTACAGAGGGATAAATAAAACCTTATTTCGAACTACTGTACCAACGATTATAACATTTTATGGTATAGCTTTAATAAAAAAGCATTTTTTTTTTCCATACGCAACGATAAATTTATACAATCAAAAGTTTTCGGTTCGAGAAAACCATCCTCAGGAGCAGAAGAGCAAAGATCCTATGTTGGTTAGCCAAAAGCTTTTGTAAATATAAAAAAAAAAAAGGTATGTTAGACACTAGAACATCTTAAGGGGTTACAAAATATTTGTAGAAGGAAGATGAACATTGATTTAGAGTTCTATAATTTAAAGGGATTATTTCAGCAAAGGACTAAACTTATAAAAGGGAGACTTGAAGGTATTTCAAGGGAATATTTATTTTGCTCCAAGTTAAGACCTTTAAAGGACACGGCGAAACAAATCGGTCAAACATTTATTCCTTATTGAACTTTGTGAGAGTAACTATTTATTTTAATAATGGTGATTGAGCTCTCGGATTACTTTTTAGAATATTTTTTAAATTGAGTCTTGTTAACATATTAAAACCATAGAGCTAATGGTATGTATTACGAAACCTGTAAGCAACCCAGCCTTATCAGAAGCATATGCTTGGTACCTCTATCAGGCATATGTCGTCCTCAGACGTCAATCATACGCCTTCCACACATGTGAGCTTCAATCATCCCCTCTACCGACCTGGAAATATAATTAATAGCGTCATAAAGGTGAGAATGGGAGCCTTTCTCGGTAATAGAGAGACACGAATTAGGGACTCCTGAGTTGATCAAAAGGTGGCTGTTGAATCAGGTTTACAATACGTACAAGCATAGCATTAGTTAATTAGACTCTACCCAGTAGAATGTTTTTGCACGGAAAATCAAAGCCAATCAAAGGCAATCGCAGACAGATATGAGTTCATTCACGTGAATATGCGAATTGAAGCTAAATTTTATTTTTATTTTTATTTTAGTTAAGGGTTAAAGGCTATAGATGGCTACCCTATTCCAAGCACCGCTTGTCACGAGAGGCTTTCATTGCGTGTTAGCGCGTACATGTGCGTATAGATGTAGAAAGGAAGCAGAGAAGGGGGGAAAAAAAGTGCATCTCTAAGAAGTTACTCAATCATAGCAGATTTCCTGTTTCATTAAAATTACACATAGATAAGAGGAAATAAATACATTTAGTTTAGAAGACGGAAAGAAGAATGATCGTAAAATGTTTGACCACTAAACTTTGCTCTTCAGCAGGTCGGGAAGGATAAGTGTGATGTGGGGGAGGGGCACTCACCCATCATAGATACTTTCGTAAAATTCTTTCTTAGCATTTTTCGTAAAAATGTTATTAAAAATAATTCCATTTTGCACCTGTTATGTTCTGTATACTTTCTCGGAACTCAAATAACTGCGAATATATTTTGGTCTCCCTCTAAATTCTCCCATTTGAATTATATATTTAAAAAAAGAAGGACCTTCTTCTTTGAATGCGTTTCTTTGAAAAATGTTGTAGTCTGTTACAAATGTTTTAAAATTACATATTACACCTACCTTGTTCTATAGATTCTTCCCGTAGCGCTATTAATAAGGAAAATATCAATACTTTACATTTTGGTGTCCTAAACCCTCTACCCCAGACTGATTTCACCCATTAACGGTTTCCAATAAGAAGCCTTCACCGAATTTAGTTTCACACTTTCCAAAATTTCGTACTTAATTTTAAAAATCGGACAGGTGAAAATCCGTTGAGAATTTAGAAAATCGCGTCTTTGCGCCAACGTGGACGGCTCGACAAATACCTACGGGAAATATACTAATAATATGTGAATTATGGATTTAAACAAATTTTAAAGATGAGGTTAAACTCATTACAAATATTTTAGAAATTTGTTTGATATTTTCTCAGAAAAATTGACACTAAAAATGAGTCACTAAAATTTCGATATATATAT
>KZ807484.1:202025-213012 GCA_000696205.2 Oncopeltus fasciatus | reverse complement strand
ACTCTCGTTATATATATATATATGAGCGTGCATGTGTATTCACCATCTATATGCCACAGTTTTCAATTTTTCAAATCAAATTTGGTACGTAGGTGTTAAATGCAATACGTTTTGCTAAATAGGACCGAGAAGGGAGGAAACTCTTTTCGTGTTTTATTTTCATATTGTTCGATAAATTGCAACTCTTGATATAGCACTACTTATAAATACCCCTAATATGTAGTAAGGGATGAGCTGAGAGATCCATATACGATATACACTTCGGTATTTCGTATTGTTTACGTGAATAACTATATTTGTATTTATTACATATGCTATCCAGAAGGCTTATAACAATACTTTACTATGTAGCTATGAAGTAGCATGAGGCAGTTGGCCTGCCCCCGAAGGGTGGGTTGGTACTGCTTAGCCATGGATAGCCGGGGACCTTTTATCTCACATTCCACTGGTTAACTCCAACGGCCCCGATTCCGCCTCAACCCCTAAGGCCCTCTGAATTATTTATATTGTGCTCTTATAGAAGGGCTAAACTATACCAAATGACTCGCATACCTACTCATGAGGAATTTGTGGTATTACAATAAGCCGCTCTGCTTCAATATTTCTTCATTTCCCTTTTATGCGTTCAAAATGAAATATTTAATTTGTTAGACTCTTTAATTGCTTCTCTTTTTTGCGCCTATAAATTACAGTAGAATTCCAAAGACAAAATGTTAAAAGAATTATTAATTATTTCTCTTTATTACATTTAAAACAAGAATTCACTCATTTTTTTTTCTCTTTTAACCTACTAAAACATTGCATAAATTGAGTTTCGTGAGCTCAGTTCTTATACGGACAATACGAGATACTATATGGAAAAAAAGGCAACGCATAGCAGATTTACGTAAAAATTCTTGATGTTAGTGGTCCCAGTGCATTTAAGCAATTTGAAAACCAAAATCCGGTAAATTCCTTCAAGAATTTGTGGTCTGAATAGTCTACCTTGAACTTTCCCTAATTATTTTTGACTTTGATTTGAAAATGGCATTTCTTCGTATATTAATTTATAAAATCAAATTGTACTTTGTTCTGTCAGGTTATGAATAACATGTTTCATAATCCAAATTCAGTTTACTAAACAAACAATAGGAGTTTATTGCATATGTAAGTAATATTCACTAAAAGTATTATATAATTTATAAAAGTTCGTATAGTGTGTGAACTATAAGTAGTCATAAGCATCTTTGTTTATGAATAGATGGTGTAAATTTTCCCAATCATCTATAACCTTTTCTTTTTTTTCACTGAATAAATATGTGTTTAGTTTAATTGCTCTGAACCGCATATTACGCCTGCAGTAACGAATAAATATTTTTTAATCGCACTTTGCATTTCAGATAATCCCTCATTCCATTACTTCGAATTGCCTCGAAAAAGAATATACACCCTTGCTCTAAGCCTGAGAAAAAATTTCAAACANACACAACATTCATTAATGTTTTTAAACTATTTTTTTCTGCAGTATTATTTATTAACAACAAACCAATAATTATTATTTTTTAGAGCTATACTCGATTAGACAAGTCTTGGCCACACACAAACAAACACAAAAACGTGTATATATATATATATATATATACATGTACACTCATTAAATATAATTATATTAAACTTCAATTGTAAACTTCAAATAAATTTCCTTTATGGAGGAGTACACACTCCAAGCTGCACTTTTACAATCTATAAACAGTCGCCTGTCTGTTGCGTTATAGCTTGAAATTCCCAATTCTTCCATTATACCACTTACATTATGGCAATCCAAATCCACCATCAAGTTGAAAGTATTGCAGAAATACCCTTTCTCGTATTCGAAAATAGTATACTCTGGCTCCCTTTTCAAACCAGTTTTTTTTCATTGAGTCGTGATGCTAAGAGCTCTGAAGCTTTTTTGGATAGTCCCAAATATCGTACCAAATCATTGAGCTCTTGTTGTTGGAATCTCTTATGTACGGAGTCATCTTCAATGTCGAAATCTTCATCGTGGAGTCGCTTTCATCTGCACCACATCCGTATTCCCTTACTTTCAAGGGAAATTCATTGAAAACTGGCACGGGGAATTTGGCTGAATGCGTATAGCTGACGGTAAACTAGGATACTCTATTTTACATTTGTTTTTCTTGTTATATCCCGATGTTTTCACTAGACAAAAGTAACAATCACTTGAATGATCTTTGGGCTCGCGCCAAATCATAGGTATACCAAATGGAGGCTTAGCACGTGTTCCCTTCGTCCACACCCGTAAACCCTCAACACACTGTTTACACACTTTATGAGTTGCCCATGCTTTATCTTGAGCACCAAGTTTCACTGTGAAATAGTCAAAATATGCTTTTCTGACAAATGTACTGATGACTGGGAATGGTAAAACTGCCACATATATAACAAAACGAATCGGGGAGGGTTTTCGCACTTTCGACGTGTAGGAGTAGAGGTAGCCATAAGGAAACGTTTCAGTTCAAACACACTATGTAGTTCTGTACACTTCCGTAACGAAATACTAAGTACTGCTTACCGACACACAACGTTTCACCACTGTATAACAGGCGTAACTAAACAGGCAGGATTAGACCCAACCCACATAGAAACCGAACTTGACGTGATAGAAGAAAACTAAAAACAGTTTTGAAACCAGCATTCCTAATTTTATAGAAAACAGTTCAAAAATCTAACTCAACAGAAATTGAGTTTTAAATTGTTCCTCAGTGTAATATTCACTAAAAGGAATGCTATATATATATTAGTCGAAAAACAAATTAACAAAACGCTTAAAAACATGATCTGGAGTGGGAAGTTCTATGACTATGAGAAAGTTTGTCTATTCTAGACTAGGAATAGAACATCTTTAATTATTAAAATCCCTGATTAATATTTGTTTCGTTTATATATAATGTAATAAAAAAGCCGCAATGCTTTCATAATATGAGTCTTGCTAAAAAAAGAACCATTATATCTTCCGTAATTGAAAAATAAATGAAGGGAAAAATGTAGAAGATTGAAAGATCATATTTCCTTTGCTAATTAGAGAGGATTAAAGAATTTACCAAAAATAAAAAATCCCTTTCTCCCCTCTCCCAAGAAAAAGCAAATACAAAATGAAACGGTTGATTTCTGCTGACTCTGTAAATATAATCCTTCAAAATAACATGCTTTGTTTTTTAAGCCACCTTTTAATTTTTGTGATAATATTTTTGACATTAATTAAAGCCGATAACGTTATTGCATTTATTAAATTTTCATTAATAAGAGATTTCTCTGAATGAAATCCACCTGTAATAAAATGAAAAAAAGAACTGTGGTTTTGATGGATAAGGTCGTTCTAGTTTTTTGTATTTGCCTCATTGATGGTTATTAATGATTTTATTTGAAAATATAATAGGGACCTTTCTTCCCTATAAATTTCAAATTTTTTTTTGTAAATTGAAAAACCTCTAAATTACAAAAATAATAGATCAGATTGGGAACGTTTGCCTTAATAATTAGAAAAAAAAATCTTTATTTATTACATTCTGTTACTTAACATCTTGTAATTTGATTACGGATACATCCTTAAAATTAATGTAATTGCGTGTACTTTTTTTTTCAACCCTTTTTAAAAAATGAATTAACGAAAGAACGTAAAACTTTAAATTCCAAACATTTATTTATTATTCCAAGCATACTGATTAGTGGTAACAAACCTCCCTCCCTGATCAGAAATTCGTTCACCAACCGAATGAGATAAAATGAAAAATGAGACAGTCCACCAGTTGCGGACGAAACCTGCCGAACGATATCCAGGAAATATTGGACGTGATTTATCGTGGGAAGTGTACACCTGGCCATGTCTCTCCTCCCCTGACTGATGGAAGGAATCATGCTGGCCAGTCTGTAATCAATTAGAATTGTAGATAATGAACCCCAACCTGATTGATATCGGCCATTTGTTCCCTCGTTATGCTATAACACTCTGTTGCCCGCAGAAATCTACTCTCGGACTCATGTACTTTGTCGTGGAGAATAAGCCGCAACTTATTCGTTACTTTTCGTAACGCCAGTGTGGAAAATAAAAATAAAACGTCATTTATAAAATCCCCTGCGCGCCACTCGAAATTGTACGACAGCATATGTGGGACAAAGAAAGAACTTATTTCTTTGCCTTCTAGAGAGTAAATCATAAACGAAACTCATTGAAAGCGGCCGAGGGGCTAGATGGGCCCTGGTGGGTTCGCTGCGAGCGGGCCATCGTCGGTCTGTCTGGTGGGTGGTGGGTGGCTGTTACTGGGACCATAAGGACTATGTCCCCTGCCCAGCTCTGATGGTCTGGTCGGCTGGCACACACGAGCAGATCCTCTCTCAAGGGCTGTAGCCATAGAGCAATAATGTTGATCCGTGCATGTAGGATGGGACAGCTGCGTGCCGCCTGTCGGCTGATCGGGGTCCGGCTGGCGTGGGGCGGGTACCCGTCCGTCGCGCCGGGCTCGTCTCCTTGCGGCGGCTACTTTAACGATTTACATACCTCTAGGGAATTATTATCTATTATATTTGAGGCATCCATGACCTATATGGTTGATATGCCTTTAAAAAAAAAAAAAAAAAAAAAAAAAAAAAAAAAAAAAAAAACCCCGTCAAAAGACGAATCAGCAACATTCTATATCAGAAAACGACTTTAAAGATAAAACCCACCATTGCTAAGGGACTGATAAGGAGGATTGCTAAGGACTGCTAAGGGACTAACCCTTTCAAAACACTCTGCTACTGACAAACATACTTTTGACTTTGATCACACTTCACACTTCTTGCGACTGAACCCAATCTTGAGAAAAGACTTTGATCCGAGTCTATGTGAATAGACCATGTATGTGAATACATTTAGAACAGAACCCGATCAATGACAAAACATATAGACTATATTTCATTCACATACAGTAATATTTTTCACATCTTAAAACTAAAATCACAATTGCATTTTTTTTCCCCACCCACTTTTCTACAGATAGCATTGAACTCAAGCCATTTAAACCGTCTCATCCGTTCCCCACTCCTACGTCTGTTTCCCGCTCCTTTCCACAACGGTCAAATAAAAATTGTTAAGATCAGTCTTGATGTAGGCTCAGCTGAGCCTCGTGCTTCTCTCTTTCCCCATCAGCCTATTTCTCTCCATAACAATATAACGATAGAACCTTGTCATGTTGGTTGAACCCAGCTCAAAATCGACTTCTCTATAATATTCTGGAAAAAGATCTATAACAAATCATATTATCATGATTCCCTTAGTATGAGAATAGTGGGTAAGTTCTCTTGCTGCTACGAGTTTAAGGGTTCGATCGCCGACTGGAGAGTAAATTTCAGTTTCTCAAATTTTAACAATTACATTAATTTTATCTTGTGGAGAATTAAAAAATTAATAATGTTAATTGTATAATAATTTATAATTTTATGAATAATTTGTATAGAATCTACAATGCGGAAGTCTTGTGCTGATGATCTACGCAATGGAAGTATTTATATATATATATATAGCTTTTGTTTTTCATAGAATGTGTCGAGGACAGGCAGGGGAACAGGCGGAAGGGGCATGATAAATAGAGTCACACCCATAACGGCAGAAATTAATTACCTTAATTGTAGCGTACTGTCTCTCTGCTGGCAGGGCTGAAAATGACGCTCTGGCCACTACTAGTGTGCACAAGTCATTCCTCTCAGCAATCCGCCAAAAAGTTTATCAGCTAAGTAAATTTGTCACGCAAGAGTTACATGGCAGTTTTCATTTTCTTCTTGTGCAAACGTCAATTCTTTTGCATTCGACTGTCGTTGTAAATGATCAATAAGGTCTTCCCTTAATGCAGTGGGAGAAGTGTTAAATGCTCTATAATAGGATGTGATGCCAGTCTGGAGATGTCAGATGGCGTATTTATTTGGAATAATGTCCAATGCATGAACTAATTAGTGGATTTCCCAAATAATTTTGGTTTCATTAAAGATTATAAAACGTTGACCGTCGAGCATTATGCTGGAGTAATTAGACATGGTTTTGGCCAGGATCAGAAAATTAAAGTACTCATTCTGAGATGTGACCATAAACCTCTGTCAGAGAACTCTCCAGACATTTCTGTGGCCCTGACAAATGACTTACAAGCTAAGTCGAAACGTCGGCAAAATATAATAATTACCCAACAATTTTGGAGTATTTTATTTTTCTGATCATGGCCAAAACCCTGGCTAATTTCTCCAGCATTTAACTCGTTTACTGACAATTTAATGATTAGTTTGATCTTACAAACCGAAAAGTGCAAAAAGTAGGGTAAAAATAGAGTTATATAACTCTTTAACTCATGAAAGAAATGCTACAAAACCCATCCAGCTCTTTAGTGTCGGCCTTGGCTTATTAAGTTGCGTTACACATAAATATATTAGAGAGTGAAATATTGCATGAAATGTCATTTGTAAAGTTTTATAGGCATTAGAAGATTCCCAAGTCTAAGAATCCTAGGACATAATTATGAACTGTCCCTTAATAAACATCAATCATGGAGTCGTTTTTAAATATGTTTCGGATTTAAATTAAATTTAAGTTTTTATTAATTTTATTTTAGTGCAAGGGAACAGAATAAAAATCTATCTGTCCCAGCCAGGACGCGAACCAGGATCTCCCTCTATCCGGGCTGGTGCATTTTCCACTTATGCTACCAGGACTAGTCTGATGAGTTATTAAATTCCCCGCACTAGTGTCGAGAGTCTAACCTCCGAGGCAGACAAATATATCGCCTTATACTCGGAGGAGCTGGCATTTTCAAGCTGTTTAAATGACTCTCGTTATTTTTTTTTTGCTTTATTAGCCTCCCTTGCAACCACTTTGGGTCATTGGATAGAGGGGCTATCTAAAGGTTGCCACCCCATTTTAAACACCCATGGCTCAGGACAAGCTTCTATTTATAAATAAAAGATTGACCTGGGCGGGATTTGAACCCGCGACGTCAGGATTGCGAGATCCGTAGGGATCCCCTGAGCTAGCCTGGCGCCCCTTCTCTCGTTATTTACTTTTAAATTTTATAAATATTATTTTTTTGTGGTATTTAATCCCACATAAATTTTAACAATTTTTAGTGCAAGGGAACAGAATAAAAATCTAACTGTCCNATTTTATTTATTTATATGATATATAAAGTAATAATAAGTAATGAGTCTTTTGATTATGTATGCCGTTTGAATATATATTATATTTAGTTCAATTTTATTAATTTTATAATTTCAATCAATATTGGGCTCAAGCATTTTTAATAGAGCTGCAGGTTGATAGCTATCACCCACTCTCCTTTTTCCTATTTTACTAATTTATGGGAAACTTTCGAGCACTATATTCAAATGTTATTTATCAATTTCTGCAGTGAAAACAAATAATCTTGCCTACTAGATTCGTTGAATGTGTGTGCTACCTTAAACTAAATATTGCGCTTTTTACATCGAAAACAATTTTTAATCGTACTTGACAATTTAATAATTCAATGCTTAATACACCACTTCTATTGATCAAGTAATATGCCGAATTTTATATTAATTTCCAAAATTAATTATCTTGGTTTCTTTACCGTCAAATTTAAATGTTTTGCTTAGGTAAATCCCCACTCCCAATTGTTCAATATTAGTAAAAAACACCTAAAGCCTTCCGAAGGTGTAAAAAATCTTGGCTTCATCGCCTCACAGACCTCTTTCTATCTTATCCCTAATTTGTTTTCTATGTACAATGTCCAATATGAAGTCTAGTTTTTAGTAGTTAACCCAAAATGTTATTCATAAAAGCTTTTTAAATATGTGCTTAGTGACAATAATTTTTTTAGTTGGTTTGACAGAAGGAAATATTGGAAAAATGTTTTTGCGATAATGTCTTCAATAGTGACATTTCTTCGGCAACTGATTAAATTGTATTTTTAATTACATTATTTTGGGAAATATGACCCAGTAGAGTTCTCTCAATAGTTTTTGAAAATTATTTTTCAATAAAGATTATTTTTTTACTTCCGAAAAATGTTTAATTTTTTTCTTTCTTTTTTAAAAAGTTAGATTTTCTTTTCATCGGTATTGTGTTTTGAATACCCGAAGATAATTTATATAAATTGTGTTTGTAAATTCATGACTACATTAATTTTTTTTCGCTTGCTTCAAATTGATATTGTACCTTAGTGATTTATTGTTATTATGTATCCAGTATTATTTAAATATAATGTATTAATGAATAAATACTCATTTAAGTTTTGAAAAAATTTCATATAATTTTTAATTTAAGTAAATAAAACTTTATTATTAATTACTTACTACATGTTTTAATTATAAAGTTTTTATTATTTATCATTTGTTTGCTAATTAATTAATATTGTTTAGTATTTATTAGCATTTGTTAATAAGAAAATGCAAATTATAGTTTTATTATGTAATGGGCACACATACAAAAGGATATTATATAAGGACATGGAGGAAAAGATACAATAAAATTACACAAAAGGCCTAGGCCGGACATCCGTGCGGACTGCTGTCGGAAGGTGGGGTCGAGTCTTCTCGGTTTCCGCCTTACCCTCGCCAATTTTCCTCCCCCTGATTTATGCCCCTTCCTCTCTATTATATACTAAACCTGTAAGACAAATATTAGATTTTACTGTTCTGTTTTATCGCAAGTTTTAGATCCGGACGCAACAAAGAGCCTTCTGCTGTTATTTTTTTGAGTTGCGAAACTATTCTCTTTAAAATTTTCTGCATTTTTATTTATCAATCTTAAATGATTAAAAAAAAATGGGAATAAAATTCATACTTATAAGAATCTATAGCTATTTCATCACGTTTATTGTTTTAGATTGGTTCTATTTTTCCTAAACTATGAAATTCTAAATGGCAATGATATATTTAACATGTAATAAATAATTTTAAATAATGTTATCTAATGGTTGCCATTGAGCTTCAGCACCTACGGAAAACTGTAAATTTTTTTCTAATTCAAATTTACGAAAATTTTGAGTTACCAGTTAAACCCTCTCTCCTGATCAACCATATCAAGTTTATTATTTATTGGTATTTAAATAGCCTTATTAAAATTACTTACCAGCTATGTTGCTTTTTAGTAAGAATTATGGCCATTTTAGTTTAAAAGTTATTTTAATAACATGACATGTTTTGAGTTTCCCAATACTGAATTTGCGATTCTGCTAATTATAATATTATCATATTATAATTACTATTCTGTTTAACAACATGACAAATACGCTTCGTCTTTAAAATGCCCTTAATCACATTTAGTATTTTTGATACACCTATACTTTCATCCAACTTGATTTGACAATTCACCATTTATAATTGTTATCAAACACACACAACATTGCGGTCACGAGAGCTCTGAAAATTTATTTAGTCCAGTGTCAGATTTCAGATTAATCCCCATCAACAGAAATGTGAGTTTTCTTGTTTACCGGAAAAGCCCTGCATTTATGACTAATGATAATTTAGGTCTCACTCAAATATCAATTAATTCCGTCATTGAGTTTTATTTAAATTTAATATCAAATTGAGAATTTTTGACCGCAGAGATAATTGGTAGAGAATTTTTGTTGGGTTTTGGTCAAGGTTTATCCAAAAAAATACAATTAAAAAAAAGTTTATTTTTCTATTATTTGCCGACGTTTGGCTTACATTGTAAGCCATCTTCAGGGCTATCACGAAGGCGAGAGAGGAAATGTTGCTACATGGATCAAATTTTCATGACTGAGGACACCAATAAAAATGATTTACTAATTACAATTTAATGTTTGAGGGAATCTATCTTTCATTTATATCAATTTTATTTATTTATATGATATATAAAGTAATAATAAGTAATGAGTCTTTTGATTATGTATGCCGTTTGAATATATATTATATTTAGTTCAATTTTATTAATTTTATAATTTCAATCAATATTGGGCTCAAGCATTTTTAATAGAGCTGCAGGTTGATAGCTATCACCCACTCTCCTTTTTCCTATTTTACTAATTTATGGGAAACTTTCGAGCACTATATTCAAATGTTATTTATCAATTTCTGCAGTGAAAACAAATAATCTTGCCTACTAGATTCGTTGAATGTGTGTGCTACCTTAAACTAAATATTGCGCTTTTTACATCGAAAACAATTTTTAATCGTACTTGACAATTTAATAATTCAATGCTTAATACACCACTTCTATTGATCAAGTAATATGCCGAATTTTATATTAATTTCCAAAATTAATTATCTTGGTTTCTTTACCGTCAAATTTAAATGTTTTGCTTAGGTAAATCCCCACTCCCAATTGTTCAATATTAGTAAAAAACACCTAAAGCCTTCCGAAGGTGTAAAAAATCTTGGCTTCATCGCCTCACAGACCTCTTTCTATCTTATCCCTAATTTGTTTTCTATGTACAATGTCCAATATGAAGTCTAGTTTTTAGTAGTTAACCCAAAATGTTATTCATAAAAGCTTTTTAAATATGTGCTTAGTGACAATAATTTTTTTAGTTGGTTTGACAGAAGGAAATATTGGAAAAATGTTTTTGCGATAATGTCTTCAATAGTGACATTTCTTCGGCAACTGATTAAATTGTATTTTTAATTACATTATTTTGGGAAATATGACCCAGTAGAGTTCTCTCAATAGTTTTTGAAAATTATTTTTCAATAAAGATTATTTTTTTACTTCCGAAAAATGTTTAATTTTTTTCTTTCTTTTTTAAAAAGTTAGATTTTCTTTTCATCGGTATTGTGTTTTGAATACCCGAAGATAATTTATATAAATTGTGTTTGTAAATTCATGACTACATTAATTTTTTTTCGCTTGCTTCAAATTGATATTGTACCTTAGTGATTTATTGTTATTATGTATCCAGTATTATTTAAATATAATGTATTAATGAATAAATACTCATTTAAGTTTTGAAAAAATTTCATATAATTTTTAATTTAAGTAAAT
>KZ807484.1:169386-192385 GCA_000696205.2 Oncopeltus fasciatus | reverse complement strand
CACAACCGATGTGTGGTATTTATTATTTATTTATTTTTATTTTTCAATCTAAAGCAATGCATAAAAAATAAGTTTGAAAGCATTTAATGTAAGCATGTAAGCTTATCATCATTATCAACAAGGTAGGTTTCTTAATTTTTTTTTTTTTAATCCTAACTTTTTTCTGCCCTTGTACAAGTAAATTAATATTGGCCGGGAGAATAAGTGCACCCACCGTTGCCTTGTCGGGTATCAGAGTTGTAACTGGTATTTATCTGGGAGTCCTAAAACTAACCAAATCAAACCTAATTCTAACCTAAATTCACTAGTTAGATTTAGGTTTCACGACTTACATGAGGTGAACATATTAAAATTACAAGACAAGAACTCAATCGACGACAAGGACTCCTATACAGACTCATGAATAGGAATTCCGATCTTGCAATAGAAAACAAACTGACGCTCTCCAAGACATTACTACGACCAATTTGGACTTACGGTGTAGAAATCTGGGGTGCCTTGGCTCCCTTCCAACATCCAACGAATCTAGTCCTTTCAATCCAAAACCCTCAGAATAATCGCAAGTAACCCCTATTACGTATCTAATTCCTCCCTTCACCACGATTTAAATATCTCTTTTGTTCAGGATCTCATCTCTTCCCGCTTCACCCTTTTCCACAGTAAACTGCCATTCCATACTAATCCACTAGCACAGACCTTGTCTTCCAACTCCAACCCCTACAATGCTCCACGTCGACTCAAATGAATATGGCCCCGCAACTTACATTTAACAAAATGTAATATGTAAATGAAGGTTAAAAAAAAAAGAAAAAAAATATTTAGTTTGGTTTCTGATAATTTACGAGTTCCTGAGTCCCTTGGTTCCTTCCGGAAGTATCTCAGTGTCTTCTACTTGCTTAGAACTCACTACTTTTCGCTTTTCAGACAATCATGCTAAATAGCATACTAGAGGCCTTAAGATACCAACTTTAACTTTAAATAAGAACCTGCAAAATCAGAGAAGTTCACATGAGTGAAACTAGAAGGGGAATTTAGTTCTATGGAACTGTTTGAAACGTTGTTAGAGCCGGCAAATAAGATCTTTTATGACTAAGTTTTAGAGGCGTTAGGGGGGGAGAGAAGGGGAGAGACAATAGCTGGTATTGTGTAGGGGCCGGGGTAGACGTCTCTCTTCACACCCTCTGCAGGCCTTTTCTCTTTAAGGATGAGTAAGTTTTTAAACTGATTCTTCTGTAGGGAGGGCCTGGGGTAGATCAAAATAAAAGGGGAAAGAAAACTGAAGAAGTGGAGCAAGGGGAAGAACTTGTAAAAAACTAAGTAAGATACAAGGTTTTGGCGCTGGCTGACGCGACAAAGCACAGCGTCACCAAAAAGATATTTAAATTTAAGCAATAAGATACGGGCTGGAAGTTTCAGCGGGGTTTCCCTCCAGGCCCGACCATACTACTTCTCTTCACTTTTTTTTTGTTTTCCTCTCTTTTCTTTTTGAATATTTTCTTTCTTACTCACTGTCTGCAGACTTTAAAACTGAATATTGAGAATAGAAATGGCACTGCACATCGGCATGTATACATAAATATGGGGAAATAAAAGGAGTATGAAATCCCCGAGAGCAGCCTCAGCTCCCAGTGACGCAGAAACACGGGTATCAGAAACCTCTGTGGAATTATAAAAAGGCTGAAAACTGAACTGGGTCCACCATATTGGATTGTGAGGAGAATAGATTGAGAGAGTGCCACCCGCACCATACGTAATACACATTCCGTTTTTCTTCCCTCCGGACTCATCTGAATATTAAAATACTTAGGCCCTATCAAACTTCAACATGTTTTTTTCTTTTCTCTCTGCCTCAACAAAATTAGTTTCGCCGGTAAAGTTAGTTAGATCATGTTTTCCCTTCTGCTCCCTTTTTTATTTATTTATTTTTGTAATGATTTGAATATTTCTGAGAGCAAATCTACTATTTTTATTATTATATTTTTTCCTTTCTCTCTCTCTCTCTCTCTCTCTCTCTCTCTCTCTCTGTATTTATTTCTTTATTTATTTCGCATTCATTTTGAAATAGCGGTTAAAAGGACTAACTGCCAATAAAATTGTTGAGCTTATGTAAATTAGTTAAAGTTTAATATTCGTAACTAATTATTTTCGGCTAGAACTTAATATAAATTTTTATTATTTTCCTTGTAAAAAATACACCGAAAATGATATACAAGTTTCTTAGCATATATAAAAAAAACTTCAATTGCTCTTTTCTTAATAAATATTTAACATTATAACATATTATTTATTAGTTCAAAAGGAGAGTTTGTTGACCGTAGATATGTTGACTGAGTCATGGAAAAGTGAACTTAGGGACAGGACGTCCTCTCTCGTCTTCATGATATCC
This sequence comes from Oncopeltus fasciatus, assembly GCA_000696205.2. Taxonomy (NCBI): domain Eukaryota; kingdom Metazoa; phylum Arthropoda; class Insecta; order Hemiptera; family Lygaeidae; genus Oncopeltus; species Oncopeltus fasciatus. The sequence goes on along the minus strand of KZ807484.1, from coordinate 189,999 downwards.
CTGAAGATGGCTTACAATGTAAGCCGAAACGTTGGCAGATAATCCTTTATTTAAAAAAATACATTTTTTAATTTGGTGTTTTTTGGATCTACCTTGACCGAACCCCAACTAAAATCATCTTAGAATTATTTACTTAACATTTATTTTAGGAACTAGGTAATGTACTGTAATTAGTTATCTTTGTTAATGTGCTATGTGCTTATATCAATATCAGCAAATAGAACACAAGGAAAAATTACATATACATAATATTGTAGACTAAGTAGTTATAGAACGTAAGTAAGAAAGTAGGGAATTACTAGAAATGTCACGTATGAGCAAAAATGATTTTTCAATTTAGCGGACGTAATATTTATTTATTAGTAATGAAACTCATCTCATGACGCACACGAACTGCCATGTATTTCATTTCATTTTATGTTTATTTATATTATAATCTACATAAATTTCAGCTTGCATAATTTTGCCGACCACAAATGGGCTTCTGGCCCTGGCGGTGGGCTGCATAATACATATTACCAGCAACTGAGAGCCTCAGTGGATGATGACATCTCCACCCCCTAGTCCAATAATCTGCGAGGAGCCCCCAAGGGCCAATGTTAGGATTCAATATAATCCGCTGCGTACACAACCGATGTGTGGTAAGCGCCCTGCACTCCAGCAAATTAGACCTGGCTCCGTAGTTCGCGCTGCCTGCTCGAGTCAGACTCTCTGCTGGTGTGTGCCGAGTCAGGGAGACGCGTTCCCCGAAACGGGAGGTTGGGGTGAGCCCAGTCGGGAATCCACCAGGGTCACGCCCATTTTAGCAGTCTCTCGTTCGGTGGTTGGGGAGGGGGGGCAACAGACATTTTGACCAGTTAAAGAAAAAACTCTCTGGTCAACTTCATAGCCCGTTTCGTCTCTTCGTGCTCAGAGACACAGGACATATTCTTTCTAAAAAAATACCTTTTTACCTGAGACATATTATTTGGAAACAATTTAATTCTTTTTTTTTTTAATTAGTGATTTTTCTGCATTAAAATAATAAATTTACTGCTTCCCTGTTGCTAAATTTTTTTTTCAACTATTACACATATTAAACACATATACTTTTCTAATACCCAGTTCGCGTTCTAATTTAACTTTGAAATTATATTTCCTGGTTGTGAACACAGACATATATTTTATTTAATCTAGCATAAGTGTGATATGAAACTGATTTGATTGCTTGGTAAAAAGAAACTTATATTAAAGTTTAAATATCAATTAATTCTAATGAGGACTTGAGAAACATTGCATAATATTATTGGGAGCTGGATGAAGTGGGATATTATTCTTATTCTAATCCAGTTAACCGTCCATTTCCAGTATTATTCTCTCCCTACATACCCTATGAATCCGAGAAATTGGAGTTACTTTATAATAAAATTGGATTACTTTGTTTCTTCCCTTCAGTGGAGAAATAAGAAGGTGGTAGAAACACACATAAACTTCCTTGCTCTTATCACTTAGTGGTGGCCGTAAATTTGTGCAGTAAATATATGTGTGTCTAGTACCATGTAGAGTAAAGTGCTCGAAAAAATGGCTGTCAATGATTATTTGACCCTTATATATATTTTAAAAAAATCAAAATTAAAGCGACATTAATCTTCACAAAGCTTATTATTATTTTAAAAAAACTAACCGACTAATCTAATGTGTGTGCCCCATATAAATTACGTACAATCTAAAACCCTACAAATTTTTTTACTGAAACCTTATCCATGTAAATTTACATTCAGAAACCACCAAGCACAAATGAACGCACCTATACCAGACGATAGTGGAAAGTCGACCCCTGATCAGAACTATGAGTTCATCGTTCCCCGTGAACGTTTAAACATCATTCTAACCCTTTGAAAAATCTCATTAATGCTTTATCCTTAAAATCTGTTCAGCACAAGAAATTCGCTTTTTTAATTTATAATTTATTTATTTAATAATCAACTGTTTTCAGAATACTTATGATATATAATAGATGGGGGGGGGGGGGTCAAGTCATTACCTTGACCGAACCTCAACAACAAAATAATAATAATCTTTACGGTCAAAAGCTCACCATTTGAACTAATTACATATAGTTTAAATAGCATTATATGTGTACATTAGGTAAATAGAGTTTAGTATGTTAACAGTTCCCTCTACAACTTTATCCTTTAAATCTGAATGAATTACTCTAATAGATTTATTTGAATCATACAGAGAGCCAGAAAAAAACCTTTCTATCTAAGCCGGGTTCGGGTTCGATTCCCAGCTGAGGTAGAAATATACTTTTAAGGCTCCCTCTACGATTTTTAAAGATATTAAAAAAAAAAAAAAAACACTTTACATACATCAGTCCGTTCAAATAATGATCACATAAAATAATCCCATAAATTCCAAAGAACTCTCCTGCAGAATTATGATTCTGATGATGAAGAGAAAATAAAATTATTTCCAAATAATTGATTACTAACTCATCAAAAATCCATGATGTCATTAAGACAGATTTCTTCCTTTGAATATGGTGAGATGAGTATGGTGAGCAATCTTTGTGGCTATGTTACATTAAATTATATTTAAATTAAATTTAAATTTCACAATTCTTAATTTTTTTTTTTTTAATCCTAACTTTTTTCTGCCCTTGTACAAGTAAATTAATATTGGCCGGGAGAATAAGTGCACCCACCGTTGCCTTGTCGGGTATCAGAGTTGTAACTGGTATTTATCTGGGAGTCCTAAAACTAACCAAATCAAACCTAATTCTAACCTAAATTCACTAGTTAGATTTAGGTTTCACGACTTACATGAGGTGAACATATTAAAATTACAAGACAAGAACTCAATCGACGACAAGGACTCCTATACAGACTCATGAATAGGAATTCCGATCTTGCAATAGAAAACAAACTGACGCTCTCCAAGACATTACTACGACCAATTTGGACTTACGGTGTAGAAATCTGGGGTGCCTTGGCTCCCTTCCAACATCCAACGAATCTAGTCCTTTCAATCCAAAACCCTCAGAATAATCGCAAGTAACCCCTATTACGTATCTAATTCCTCCCTTCACCACGATTTAAATATCTCTTTTGTTCAGGATCTCATCTCTTCCCGCTTCACCCTTTTCCACAGTAAACTGCCATTCNATAATAAAAAAAAAAAAAATAAAAAAAAAAATAATTAGGATGGATCCTTTCATAAATTGTATTTTTTTAAATTTCAATTAAAACCTTGCGTAAACCTAATTATTTTTAAAACGTTAAGGCCAAATTAGGACAGGACCTCGGTGGTATTACACTCTCACACAAACTAACATTTAATATACATGTGGTAGTTACTATATGACAAATACTGCTTAAATGGAGCGTCTTAAAATTGTACAGCTAAACTACTAAAAGTCTAAAATAAATTAATAAACCTCATCAGATTTCCCATATTTCATTAAGGATGGATGTAAATAACAGTAAATGAGTTAAATTAATTTAGAAGCCTAAAAGAACAATAAGCGTAAAAGATATAACCACTAAACTTTTCACTAGGTCGAAATGACAAACTGGGGGAAGTACTCATAATATTTTCGTAAATTACTTCCATAACAAAAGTTTAATAACAATAAAATAACGAAGAGATATTTTACTTTTTTACTGTTTATTAGAGTTTAACCAAAAATATATTAATTTAAGAGTTTTCAATAAAAATCTTCAATAACGTATATGGTTTCTATAATATATCTGAACTAAAAGGAGGCTCGCCCAATAGTAAAAATTACATTCATGAATATTTTCCTTATTATTTGTTTTCATAAAAGGTTATCAAGTCTAAATATTATAAAATTACACTTAACACTTTTTTCGTCCTAAACATTTTTTTATTATTTTATTTTATTTTTTTTTAATACTGAAAATACATAAGTTTTAAGATTTTAATATTTCTATCTTTATAGATTCCTCTCTGACAGATTTAGGCTATTAAAATCATTCAACGGTTGGTAAAGAGAAGCTTAAATGCCAAATTTGGTTTAATTATTTTTTAAAACTTGATCGCCATTCTTAGCATCTCCAAGGTAGGTTGGGTAAAGATCTATTGAAATTTTTTACAAGGCAAATCATGGACCAAATTGAACAGCTTTATTTCCCTTAAGAAAAATCTGCTAAATGGATTCCTGGATCCGGCTTGAATTTATAGATTAAATCAATAACCAACGTTACTACCCCGAGCACTGGATAAAAATCCAATTACCTCCCAGTTATTGGCGTAGTGTTTTTTTTAGAAACACGGCTTGCAATCACCATAAACGTTTTTTACTGCACCAAACTGCTCCTCGTCTCCTTGGAACACGCGGGTAGGACCAATCAACTTGTAGTTCCACGGTAGAAGGCGATTACTTCTGCAATACGTCCAAAGCATTTTTCGTCTAGATAAAACTTAATCAATTTCAGCCTTCTTTATGAAAATATCCGTCAGTCAGAAACTGCAAAATATCACTATTCGTAAATTTAATTTTGGCTAAAACTCAACTTATCTGTTAATATATTTTCCAAAGTATCAAAAGTCTTTTGCAGGTTTATTTTGTTCGATCCGTCGTGATTTACTACTTCTGTGATTTATTTTTTTGTGTGATTTTATTTGTCAATTGGATGGAATTCGTCTAACAAAACTCGCAAAGATTTGGTATTTTGCTCTCTAGTATTTAAAATATCAATTTTTTAGATCTCAGAATAATAATAAAATAACCTCAGATTCTTATGTTCCTTGGTATTTCTTCCTTAAGCGATTAACATTTTATGTACATTCCCTTCAAGGTTTCGTTTATATAAACTTTTTAAAAATAAATATAAATACATTTTTTTCTCGGAAATGTTTGCCAATCCTACCTAATAGATAAATTTATACATTTCAGGCAGCATTTGTTAAACCATAATTATATCTGTTTGTATTAAAACTTCATAAAATATCTGAAAAATTTGTTACTAACTATATAAACTGATATAATCACTAAAAACTTCTTCATTTCTATTTTTTCGCTTTTATGAAGATGATTCCTAACTACTAGATCAATATTATTTAAACCTTTAGATGGTATTATTTGTTTTTTATTCAGTGTAAGTGCAGTTGTGAAAGAAAAAAAATCCAAAAAAACCTGAGTTTCTTGTGTAATTGCCAAAGAAACATTTCTAGAGAAACAGATTTCTACTGAAGTACTCCATAAATATTATTCAATACATTGTGATCTGTATGTTCAACACATGATACTTTATTAACAAATTTAATTTATTTTTATATGAAGGAAATATTATTATTGGACGAGGGCGTAATTGACCATTTTGTTGTTGTTTTTATTATTATTTTATATTTATACTGTGAATACTAACCATCACATTACTAGATACCAAACATGTAGAAAGTAATTAATAACAAAGTTTAAAATAAAAAACAATTTTTTAAAGAGATCAAAAATTAAAAGTAGTGTTTGATCCGTATGGTTCTTACCATTGCATACGTCACACAGTAGATATACAACCAAAAAAATTATACTTTGTGTGTCTAAGAAATCTAAAAATACTGAAATTGAAATACGAAACTCCTAGTATTTCAATTTCAGTATTTTTAGATACTTCACAACAGAGAGTGAGAGAGGGAGAAGGGAAGAGAGAGGGAGAGAGAGATAGAGGGAGAGGGAGAAGGGAACAGAGTGAGAGAGAGAGAGAGAGAGAGAGAGAGAGAGAGAGAGAGAGAGAGAGAGAAGGGAAGAGAGAAAGAGAGAGAGAGAGAGAGAGAGAGTGTTTGAGAAAGAGGAAAGAGACACTTTTACACACAGAAAGATATATGGCTATGAGGAATATATGTGTATAAAAAATAAATCGTGTAAGAGAAAAGTTCTATTTAGGAGGTCTTTTCATTTTATTCCGTAATGAATATTTTCAACATTTTAAGTATTTATACAGGAATATTTACCAATTAAAGTTCCTTATTAGGTTAAGGGCCTGAACATAAAGAAGGAGGTAGAGTATTAATTGTTAAATATACTAACTTCTTCTAAAGTCCTCTTCTTTTATACACTCTTCAGGGTTTTTTTTTTTTTTTTTTTTTTTTTTAAACCATTAGACAGGTATATTCTCCAAACATGAGAGAAGCCAGGATGAAGTGCATAAATAAAGATATTTAGTCAGACTAAATGTCTGGTCTGTATGTCTGTTAAATACCAACCTTTCAAGCTGGGGAAACGGATGAGTCGCTATCCATGAAAGAATTGTGAGTTTCAGAAGAATATAGGTCTCTTATTACTGGAAAAATAATATTATAGTAGCGGACCCGGCAAACTTCGTTTTGCCAAAATTTTAAAAAAAAATTAGTTTTGGTGGTCAATCTGGTTCCGTTGCATAATTTTGGTGCGTTTAAGTTGGGAATTTCTTCCATATGCAAGGTACCTTGTATGTTTAATTAGTGTTTTTAACGGCTAGTGGTTGTTTATTAGTTGTTGAAATACAATATGCCTTGTCCATGAAAATCACATTCGGCAAGGAAGAGTAATACTTCACTTAACAGCAAATCTTAGTTTAATAGCCCTTCAACTAACGAATTTATAAAATAGAAGCGAGATAAAGAAGGAGAAAGAGTTAAAGGTATCTTGGAGAAAGCGTTGTGGATGTTTGGTGTCTCCCTCAAAGTTTCAGGGGAACCTCGGTCTATTGTGTTTTTGTGTGAAGAGCCAAAGAAGATAGCACTCATTCCACTGCGAAGTTCTCCCTTATTTGAGGGAACAAGAAATAAGGGAAACATTTATACATGGAACTGAATGTAAAAGGAAGTCAAAATTGATGACTCCCAACCTTCCCAAGCTATATGCCTAAAAAGAGCAAGATAAATTTACGACACAAAAATAATATGAGATTCAAATTGAGGGGTTATGACGTTTAAAATGCGGAAATAATGCAACTTTTCTTCTTCTCTTTTTCTGAGAGTAAGGTTATCAATTTGGTGAGGAAGGAATGAGTGATACTTGAAATTCATTAGGCTTGACGGGTTTGATTTAAAAATTATATTTTACATAACTATGATTCCGCTAATAATGGACTGAAGATACGGTAAAGTTTAATTAAAAATAGCTCCCATCTGATTACAATATAAATATATTGTGTTAAATTATATTATATTCAAATATAAATTCTATCTGTATCTGAATTATGCAATAGTGATATATTAATGATAATGATTTGTGCAGTATAATTTACAGTTATTATTGGAAGTATCCAAATTCTAAATTATATTTACAAGAATGTAAACACATATGTTTCTCTATAATTTTTTTTTCTTCCCTTGAACTGAAGCGGTAAGAATTGGAAATTTCCAGAAATAGTGTTACTTTACCATTGTTAACAGTTTAATTACCTTGAGGGACCTATGCTACTACACATATTGCTAGTAGCCGTCAGAAGGAAATCCAGTACTGAAGACCGGTACTCCTCCTGCTTGAAGGAGGAGACACAACGGTTCCTCTCCTTCCGACTGGACAGCTCTCTGAAAGGGGGCGGTGGTGCGGTCCGTCAGGCGAATCAGGGCGGGCGATCCGATCTCCGAGGGGAAGGAGACGGGGGTTGCGAGCCCTCACCTACGCGTCCGGTACTTACGGTGCCAGGTCGCATGGGGCGGGGGACACACGAGGTGGAAGAGCTGTCAGTAGCAAGGGTGTACCTGTCATCCCGCGTCAGCGACAGCACTCCATGACACTCCTCCATAAATGAATACATCCAAAAGGATCCTTCCTCAACAAACATTTCTCTGCTAGAAATACATTACAAATCTCAAATTTAATTATTTTCATTTAAATTAGATTTAATTTTGAAATTGCATTTCAAATTGCAATTGAAAAGAATCGTTTACAATTCCACAGAGGTGTGTATTAACCGCGCAATAGTAAGGTATATAAACAATTAGTGAGAGGGAATAGAATAAATAAATCTATCTGTCCCAGCCAGGAATCGAACCTGGATCTCCTGCTGTCCGGGCCGGCTAGCTTAACCAGGACGAGCTAGATATCCGGCGGTTAAGCACGCCGGCCCGGACAGCAGAAGATCCAGGTTCGATTCCTGGCTGGGACAGATAGATTTTTTTATTCCATTCCCTCTCATTAATTGTTTAAACTTTACGTAGGATAATAAACCACAACCAAATAAATATTTATAAAGTAAGGTATATAATATCAACACCAAGCCAACTAAAAAAAAAAAAAAAAATCTGTATGTGTGAAAGCTTGCCCGAACGGAGGGTCAAGATCAAGGAATAAAAGATAGGTATATGATTAAAGGAAAATTAAATTTTCTAATAAATAAGTATTTGGATGGTGGTATTTAAAATTTAAAGTTACACGAATTTGGACAGAAATATATACAAAAATACCTAATAATAGCTAATACCTTATAATATCTAATTTTAAGGCATTTCCTAATGGGAAATCAAGCCTTTCACATCCATGACTCGACTTTTGATTAATATAATCTTATCTTAACAAGCTCGCGCACACACACCAACACGCACGCACGATCATGAGTAGAGCACGGTGGTTAAGGTATTGAACTCTTGAGCCAGAGGTTCCAGGTACAATGCTCACAGTGCACTCTGAGTTTTTTTTTTTTTTCTTTCTGTGCTTATGTTTGTAATGACCCAGAAGATGTTTCTGTGGAACATCCAGTCCTAATTGGGTACCATTCTTCATTGAATAGGGAAATAGCAAGTTCCCAGAACGGTGGAGCAGATGGCCATCCGCCTTCTCTAGTGCGTCAAGAGTTTATATANTATATATATATATATATATATATATATATATATATATATTTTCTTTTCTTTTTTCTCTTTAATAGAACTAAACCTTTGCATTTTTTTTTTGCAAACAGTTGACTGAGTTCATTAATGGCTGAAATCAGTTTAGAAGGAGGTTTAAGAAGGAAGACCGAAATTTATAATATTAATTCATTTTAATTAACATTAAAAAAAGAAGAAGTAAAAACAATGTGCATTTACAATTTGATTTTGTTACAGTTATGTTCCACACAATATTTCTTAATAAACTTCTATAAGGAAAGCCAATAATTAAATTACGGAAAGTGTTTGTCGGTCCCTTTTACATAATAAAAAAATAAAATAAAAATTAATCAAAATTCGTTATTTAGGTTTTTAATCGCAATACCTTAATTGAATTTTTGGTGAAATCCGGATGATGTAAGAGGAGGTTTTGAGGGAAAATAAAATTTATAACAGTAATATATTTGTTGTTATTTTACTTATGAATGAGTTTATAGATGATAATAGATGTAAAATATATTTTTAGAACTTTTACAATTTATGAATATTTGGCGTAAATTGCTCATTAGGGAAGAAAATTTTAACGATTTTAACTACGATGGGTGTGAGTTTCTCAAATTTTTCTTTCCCGGGCAGTCTAGAGCAATGTTTAATCGTGACGCCTTTTCCGCTCTTTGTTATCTACTGCTTGTATATTAAATCTCGTTAGTTTCTATTATATATTTACTATAAGGCTAAATTTTATTCTTATTAACACGTAAAAGGAAAGAAGATTCAATCTACCCTAAACATCCTGGGGGCATTGTCTGTAATCTACTCTCAGTACTTCAGCGATAGAAGTAATGTATAATCATTTTTCTGTTCTCGTTAGGTACTCTCCTCTTGTGCTCCTATAAGCCTCTAAACAATTCTGTGGGAGACAGACTGTTTAAGAATTTAACTGTAGGATTCTAACTCACTTGATAAACCATGTTAGTGGCTCTGCACTTGTTACCAGTGTTCTTTAAAAATCCCCAATGGAGTCATTTTATGTGAAAAATTTGTATTCTTTAAAGCAGTGGTTGCAATTCAAGCTTAAACTAGCTTCAATTATAATTAATAATACTTCAATACACATCAAGATTTTTTAAATATGAATATACCATTAATAGAAAAAAAAAAAAATCCTTCGCTCTGGAGTTTATTTAACCTAAACAAATTTCCTACAATACATTACGGATTTATATAAAGAGAACTAAATGAGGTTTAATTTACAAGCCTGAGAGAACAGTAAGCATAAAAGGAATGACCACTAAAATTATCTCTACAGCAGGTCAGAAAGTAAGAGTGGGAGAAGTGCTCATCCACCGTAGTTACATCCGTAAGTTACTTTTTATTTCATTTTATTTTTTTTTTTAAGCCATCCATTCAACCACTTAGGGTCATGGAGGAAGGGGCTATCTACAGGTTGCCACCCCATTTTAAACACCCATGGCTCAGGTCAAGCTTCTATATTATAAATAAAAGATTGACCTGGGCGGGATTTGAACCCGCGGCGTCAGGATTGCGAGACCCGTACGGATCCTCTGAGCTAGCCTGGTGCCCAAGTTACGTCCTTAAAAAGAGTTATTCGTAAAAATTTTATGTTAAATAATCTTTAAAAAATTATATTATACGCCTATTAATATTATATTTTTTAGTGATTCCAATAACAAAAATAATACGATTATAAATTTTTATCTCCCTCTGAACTCAGCCTATCTCTCCTTGGATTTAAACCAAAAACGAAATTCAAGAGTTTGCAATAAAAAGCCTAAATAAAACTTTATTAGGATTACTAAGTTTAATTACTATATTTTATTTATACTTTTTTAAAAAATGTTTTATTAGAGAAAATATAAAATACCGAATAAGAGGTTTCACCTCACTCTTATGTATAATTCTAAATATCCTTTTTAATATGCCTTAAAAAAACGTTTAAGAATTTATACATACTTTAGTTTTTTTTAATTAAATTTTATACCTATATTGTTTCATAAATTACTTTCTGGACTGTAATAATAATGAAGATATTAAGAAATTATTAAATTTTGGTTTTCTCTAACCCTTCTTCGATCGATTTCTGCTATTAAGAACGGTTTGCAATAGAAGTTTAAGTTTGATTTCATTATTTTAAAAAAACGCAGATGTTTGAGCGCATTAAGACAGACAGATATTTATCATTTTTAACGGACCATATAGCTTCACCAATGTTGAATTTGTGATGATCTGTTGAAATATTTCGAGAGTCGCGTCATAGTACAAACGTGAATAGGTGACTTTACTTCGGGAAATCTCCTAAAAGAAAAAAAAAATACCTGAAAATTTAAGAATGTAATTACGATTATTTTATTGAAGAAAGTCAAATGAAACGTTTATTGAAGGATTTTTGAAATAAATTAAAGGATTATTAATATCTAAATATTTAATATAAATTATAGTTTATATTTAGTGAGCATTTTAAAGAGAGTTTTTTCTGGAATATTTAGTTTTTTTTTCAAAGTTTAGACAATGGCCAAGACAAAATTAAAGGGCAAATAGAGTATAATGTAAACTAAATTGGCATAACTATTTATGAATAATAAACAAGTGGAACAAAATTATAAGAACAAATATAAGATGTTTTGCTTTATTCCAAGAGGAAAAATAAAATTTCGTTCCTACATTTATATGAGATTACGTTAGCCGGAAAGTTTGAAATGGGATACGTCCAAAGTTTTGGCATAAGGATGTTGTTTTCAAGGCTCAGTTACAAACTTTACTTCCATTTTGTAAAAGATGTATATGATAATTTAACATGTTTAAATGTTAAAAGAATTTTATGTTTGTCTTTTTTTTTTATTATGTACATTATTAGATCGCTTATAAATATTAATTGTGTACAAATTAAATTTACTAGAAATAATTTAACTAGATAATATGTAGATTAATGTCTTCTTTTTTCTAGTATTTTATTGTAAAATGAATCATTTAAATGAATTAGGAGTTTAAAAGTAAATTATATGCGGAATTGTAACTGTTGATTAACGTTATAAAATAAAAATAAAGGTAAACTTTATTAGACTTCAATCTGTAACTTTAGATAAAAGTATTTATGCACATAAATTAATATTTGTGCGTATTTTTTCAATGTTGTCAACTTTTCTGGATATTTTACGTGTAAGCAGCAATCATTAAATTCGATGAATATTGCTTTCTTCTAATGTTGATCATCTGCTTAATACTGTGAAGTTGTATACTGTATGGGTTCTTGTCCAACCTGGGAAAATAAATAAAATAAAAACTTTGCCAGTGCCTGGGATATAATAGAGATGGTATATTGTGTTATTTTTTAGAGTAAATTTTTTAAACCCATTTCAGAATAGAAAGTATAATTACTCATTCCAAAGAGTTTTATTTCATTCATTTTTAATTAATAGTTAATAGCAACATACTCCTCGTCTTTAAAATGCCCTTAATCATTTTGCTAAAGACTAGGGAAGTGTGAGGAGCAGACCTGTACGGGAAGGGGTCAATTGAAGGATGCCATCTGCTTCCTTTCTTCAGATTAATTTTAAATCGCCCATAGAATCTTGTAAGCCTGAAACGACCCTTCCACGAAATTCTAAAAGCAGCTCCTCACCGGCACATCGAATCAGTGATAAGTAAGTGATACTTACCATAGTGGCAGATTCCGTGTCAGATCGCGTGTGACAGAGCGTCGGGCCGGTAACAGTGAACTAATGAGTGATTGCAAGTTCTTTTTAGGCTTCTACGTAAATAAGCACATTTAATTTATTTGTACATATCTGTAATTAGCTGTGATTTATATTTTCTTTTTATGTAATTGATTATTATTTTGGAAGGGCAGTAGGTTCGATTGCTATTGGTAGGTATATTTATTTCTTACAATAACTTAACATCAATTTATCTTTGTTCTCAAATATTATTGATCTGTAGCCCATAACTATATTAATATGCATGTGTAAATGTACTTTATACGAAAAATATACTCTTTCAATATAGTAAATATGATTGTTATGCAATCATAACATTAAATAATAATAATTGATATTATGAGCGGTTAATTCTATTAAAGAGTTCTTATTTTAATTAATTACATATCTAATTTTGTAATTAGATTTAGGGTTAAGGAATTTTCTACAAGGGTATCTTATCCTATCTAAGAAAAAACATTTGTTTGTGTAAAAGTAGCCCCAACAGTGTCGTACGACAATGGCCGAGTAGACAAAGGGGCAGGGAGGAGTGAAGGGGAACAGTGTCTCTTCAGTACAATGCTCTAGCCATGTCTACAGAGCTATTCAGTGGAGTGGAGCTCGAGCTACCTCGCCTCAGACCCACACAGTCCCAGCGCGCAAAGGACTCGAAGGAGCCGGACTCGAGGGATTCCCGAGAGAGGAAGAAATACAAGTGGCTCATAATAGAATGACTTGGGAATTAGACAGTATGGGGGCTAGTTATCTCTGCAATATATATACATAAACGCACTCTTAACTATCATACCTTCTATTATCCTTCTTCATTGGTTTCTGCAAATCATCTTCTGTTGGAGAGCGCTTTCGGACATTGTCCATCTTCTTGGCCGAATACATGTGTTCACAGTTGAATACAGACAGTGACAGTGATCACATGTATTCGGCCTAGAAGATGAACAATGTCCGAAAGCGCTCGCCAACAGAAGATGGTTTGCAGAAACCAATGAAGACCGATAATAGAAGGTATGATAGTTCTATATTCATTGGTGGTGACAATATCCTTTTAGATTATTTACACTCTTAATTGTTTATTTTAATATCAACAAATATTTGGTAATCCATTTCAATTTCCTTTTGATGAATTCCATTGTGTTTAAGTATAATTTTGAGCATTAAATGGAATATAGTTGAAATATAGTCGTAAAATGGATTTATCCATTAGTATTTTAAGAATTATTAGTAGAGAATTTGTTGTTGGTTTGTCAAGGTTAATAAAAAAAGTACAATTTAAAAAAAATATATTTTTTTTTACTTGCCGTTTTTCTGCTTACATTTTAAGTCATCTTCAGGGATGTTAAAATACAATTATATAAGAAAAACAAAAAGACTATATGATTTACATTATTATTAAATAAAATNATATATATATATATATATATAAACTACATGATTTACATTAAGGTTACATAAAATTGAGTATGACAAAATTGTTACTAAGTGCTATATGATATCAAACGTTGAGGAAAAACAATGAAAGGGCGAGAGGGGACTTGTTGCACCCGGAACAAATGTTCATGACTGAGAGTTAAGGTTTACAAATTAGGTAAACTTTAGATGGACACGTGAAGGGTGTGGGGTGTGAGGCGTAGGTATAAAGTGGGAGCGGCCTGCATGAAAGGGGACAATATCGGGAAAATAAGTGGGAATTATTACGGAATTAGAGAACTAAGGAACTAGTTCGACAGGTTGATTTAGGAGTTAGTTAAACAGGTTGATTTAGGACGAGGGCTAATGGTTTTCAGAATGTTTCAATAAGTTGAAGAAATGTGTTCTACGTCAGTTGTGTCTTTAACTGGATTGTGTTGAAAGTTTATGCGAACGGTTTCAGATAATAGGCTTTTGTTTTAGTTAGTTCAGTAAATAGTAAAAATAAATAGTAAAATTCAGTAATAGTAATGTTTTCAAAGTCGAATGTGTGTCCTTCGTATTTTTTTGTTGTTGTTGTTGATGTCATTTTTGTGATTGTTGATTCTACGGGATATCAGGTTTTTCGTTTGCCCAATGTATGGACCATGGCAATCGGGAGTAGAACTGGGAATGTTGTAGGCAACATTTTGGGGCCTTTGAGGTTTGCGAAAAATTGCATTACTTTTTGGGTCAACCTTGACCGAACCCCAAGAAATTCTCTACTAAAAATCATTCTATTTAAAAAATGTTTGGGCCTACTGTTATTTTCCCCGGGACAGCGGATCTGGGGATCCTATATAGGTGTGTCTCGCGGATGTGAATTACTGACACACCATTAAATCAGGACTACAGCTCAGGGATCAGTCACGCACAGGGCTCTGCCGTAATCTACCGTAGCCCATCTCCTGCGCCTACACAACATTTCCACTTTATTCGGGAACAAGGAGGCTCAATAGCGATTCGCTCTTAGGATAGCACTTATCACTTCAACGTCATATAAACCTGCCACGTTTTATTACGGCTAAGGAAAAGGAAGAAAAAAATGGAATAAAACTATATTTAATAAATTATAGTTGATTTTACCTTCAATTAGCTAATAAGATAAACATTTAGTAAGTTAATAAATTATTTATGAAAATTAGGTTAAAACGGTATACGGTTTTATATAAATATTAATCTTTTCGCTTTGTAATGACCTGAAATATTTAAATAAATAAACCAAATCCAATATTCCAGCTACTTTATGCTAATTAAAAATATTTTATATTTTAACATTTTTTAAATAAATATGAAATTTATACAGCGCAGATAATCACACTAACGCTTCTTTCATATGCCATTTTAAAATTCACTATAAATATTCTGTTTTCATAATCAGTTTGTAGCAGCTCTCTTTTAAATTCAAACACAAGTAAACGAGAAAATATTTAAGTCCGTCAACCAGGAGAAGCGTAGTCTAAGCAGATTTCCCATATTTATTTCGTTCAAGTTGTAAATAAATAAAATTAAATTACGAAATTTAATTTAAAAGATGTTTGTAAGAGTTATTACCACAAAAGTTTGCTCTAGAATAACCGGGAAGGGGAAATTGCTCACTGACCAGAGCTACATTCGTACATCTTTTCTGTAATCAGAGTATTCTGTAAAAATTTTATTTAACAATAACTTTAAAAAACATTATTATTATACAGATTATATTTATGTTCTATAAAACTTAAATATATAAGTTATGACGATTATAAATTTTGGTCTCCTTCAAAACCTCCTACTTCCCTCGTTCGATTTAAACTGAAAATTAATTATTTTAAGCGTTTGTAATTAAAATCCTAAATAACAGATTTTGTATCTACACTTTAAAATAAGAAGGCTCTCCCCACCACTCGAAATTCCACAGGGTTGGTCCACAGGATTAGGTCTTGGTATGAAATAAAAACTAATTAGTAAAGAAAAAAGTTTTTATTTTAACGAAAGTATCGGCATAAATATTAGGCCTTCTACGGGACAACAGGGGTGGTGGAGAGAGAGAGATTCTCTTACTTTAGAGTAACTAAATCATGATTTAGTAGAGACACAGTGATGATTTAACTACCCTGAAGTAGAGTCTCCCTTCATCACTCCTTATTTACATGAAGATGGCCTGCGATTTAGGCCGAAAACTTTTTTATCTTCAAATTATTTTTAGTTATTAAAATCCCAAAAGACAATCCTTCCTAACTTTTCCAAATTTATTCTATATATAATTTACCTATGTACATAAATAGGTGTACAACTTTTATGCTTTATCTCATTTTTAAAAGAAATTTATAAAAAGGCAAGTATTCAGTAATGCAACTAAGAGAATTTAAAGGCCTTCCTTTTTTAGAATAATTTAATATTTAATAATTTAATGTAAGCAATCTATTGATTGCTCTCGGTTAAATAATAAATTAAACAGAGTTCTATGAATTAAATCTTTCAATTGTTAAAATAAGGTTAGGGATGGGGAGGTTTTATAAAATTATAAATTAAGAAATAGTTTATTACTTCGTTAATGTTAGTTCGTGAAAAGAAATGAATGACACTAACAGGTTATAATATATGAATTTTATAACTCTTGATCATTATAAGATTTCCGGAAAGCATGCATTAAGGAATAAGTTTAATTGTTCATTTAAAAATTCTGAATGACACCGATCACGGTCGATCTAGACAACCTGTTGGGACGTCTTGGTAGCTCAGGGGATCGGTTGGGGTCTCGCTATTACGCGTTACGGGTTCAAAACCCGCCCAGGGCAAGTACATCCCGAAACATGGATGTTTAGAATGGAGTGGCAATCTGTATAGTGCCCCTCCTTCCATAATCCTAAGTGGTTGAAAGGGAGGCTAACTCTGAAAAAAAAAAAAATAGATAACCAGTTGCCCTTATTGACGTTTGAGTTTCTAAAACCGGTCATGTGAGATGTTCCTATTTGTCTCCAACACTTGAATTAGGCCTACAGATAGAGAAATCCGCTCAGTCTGCCAGCACCTGCGCAGCACACTTTCCCCGATACAGTAACTCCTCCCCGACCCGGGAGAATATATCGATAGGGAGTAGCCAGAGAGGTATTCCAACATGCCCCTCAGCAAGAAAGACAATCGGAGATCACTCTCTCTTCAGATGGAAAGCCCGTCTCGTTTCAGGATTCCATCTGCCTCTCAATCTCGTTAGGGAGCCGACGCACTTTCCCTGTTTTCTCACTCCTTCCTATTCTTGACTTCGTTTTTCTTTTACATCATCCTTTTCCCTGCCCTTATAATCTTTTCCCTTGGAAATCAGCAAAAAAAAAAAAAAAAGGAGAGAGAGAGTAAGTGGATATATAAAAAAAAAAAAAAAAAAGATGAAGCCTCAGGGTTCCGGAAAAACATGAAAATATCAAATCATAAGCGGTCGTCTACAATCCTTTATCAAATGAGATTTTTCATCTTCAATCGATTCTTGTACTGGTCTGATTTATATTAGCAACTGCTCGTGGAAATTTCTTCTTTAATATTTTATTTTTCTTGAGGTCTTCAATTTTTACTCGTTTTCCCCAACTGCTTCACTTTCAAGCAGGGAATTACTGCGGTATTTATCTATTTATTATCTTATTTATCTAGATTATAAAACATATAAGTGGATCACGTTTAATGTCTCTTGCAACGTATGAATATACTCATTCTGGCTATTTACAAATATTGCTTCCAAATTATAATAATAGAAAATAGTTGTAATTTATTTAAAGAAAGAAAATATAATCTCCAATGCTTTTTTTTCCATAATAATCATAAATTTCAAATATTATGAAACCATTGGAATGTATCCAGAATTTTGGACTGCACAATTTATGTTTTACTTTATGCTGAGGCCAAAGACCTCATATTTACGACATAGACAACTATTAAAAATAACGCATCATGATAAATTTTTCAATTATTTTGATATATTATATCATATGAAAATTAATATTNNNTTAAATTTAATAAGTTATTTTAAATAAAGATATAAAATCCATTTACAAAACAGATATTCTGTTTGTACAGGACTATTCTTATTGGGGTTTATAAAAGACCCTTTTTCTTCTTGCATAAATTAATTAAATAAATACGTCAGTTTTGGCTATGCTATCCGCTCTAACCTAATGGTCTAGTCAAATGAGAAGCGGTCACAAATAATTTATCGGAAATACAACATATATATAGATTTTGCATGTACATCGATGATGGACTACTATATAATTTAATCTCATTGTAAAATCACCCTCCCTCTGGCCCGAATTCAACCAATAACAGACTTTTTTAATAATTGAGGAATTATACACTAATACAAAATTTGATTTCTCTATTTTAGGAAGCTAAGAACCTTCTTATTTACTTTTTTGTATATATATATATCACAGCCGCGACTGTTCATTCTCTCTCTTTCTCTCTCTCTCTCTGTATATATTACAACACAATTTATTATGTTATATGTTCACAAATTCTCTGTCCTTTGACTAGAAAATGTCTAATATCTTTGTAGATTGCCTTTTCATCGAATTGTTTGTGTGGTGGAATTTAATTAGTGTGTTCAAGATTTGTTTACTCAAATCAGGGAGTCTCTCAGAGTAACTTGATTGAGTGGAAACCTACTGATTATTAATAATATTGTTATTAAGCTATGAACGTAGGTAGCATTCACGACTATTGGGACCATTAATCCTATATTGATTGGGTAAGCTAAGAAAATGATTCGTTGGAAATTGCGTACATGTATATATATGTAAGTTCATATTTTTTCAAAATAATGAAGCAAAATTCAATATTTTAGTTGATTTTATTAACAGTTGGTTGTGTTAGATAATGGCTAAAATCAATAAAGAGAGAGGGGATTTAAAAGGAGACTGAAAATTTAAAGAGTAATATTTTTGTTTTATTTTAGTTGTGAAAATGTTTTGTTACTCATAATACATGAAAAATTTAATTTTCTAATGTTTATTTACTGAAGCATTTTCATAAAGAAAACACTTGTTGAGGAAGAATTGTATGAGTGTAACTGCGATGGCTGAGCTCTTCCCCAGCTACTCTAAGGATAAGTTTAGTACTTATACGCTCATTCTTNATATATGTGTGTGTGTTTAAGGGATATTATATTATTTTAATTGATTATAAAAATGAAATATTAAAGCCGATAGATATATAAAATCGCTAAACTGAAATCATATGTTTCAGGATAAGGTTTTTTCTGAAACTGAAAAATTAAAGGAAAAATTTTTTTCACAACGTAACGCCATATGAGTAAAGTAGGATTACGTTATCTTCCATTTTGCCCGCTTGATTAGTGAGATCCTCGTTTAAAGGCCTAGTTCTTACTTTTCAAATGTCAGCATTTCAATGGCCTTATTAGAGTAAACCCCGGGTTCAAAATAAATAAAACATTCATTTGGCCTGACTTTTGTCGTACCTTTGGTGGGACATTTTGCAGACAATCAAATTTTCATAAGTAGAAACATGACGTGCAATAGTTAATTAAAANACAACTGTTCACTCCCGTACAATATCTCTCTGGGGGAGGCGTCAGTTTAAGAGCTATTAAATATTCATAAAGGGCGGGTAAGTACTCCTTTTACTTATCCCACTTCAAATTAGACCGGTATTTTACCTGACTCGCTTTAACAGGGTAAACATTTTAAATTTTTCGAAAAAGTAGAATTTATGATTGTCTCTCTCCCCATTAGACTTTTCATTACTATTTCCTCATCAATTCTAGATATGGCTTTTTCCTTATTATTTTTTTTTTAAATCTCGATATAGTGATAGATGACTAGTTGCAAACGTATAAGGGTGAAGCTCCAATACCCAACCCTATAAAATAATGAAAAATGACCCTATTGAACGTCAAATGAAGCTTGCTTAAATTTAATAGTTTATACAAAACTAATTCTATCCCGGAGAAGGTTTAATGACTGTAGTGCAGTTCTTCCCTCAGATCATTTGTTTTATGCGAGGGGCGGCGGTACGAGAGACGGGGCAGTAAAACCCCCAGACCGGGGTGGGGGGAGAATGGCGTCAGAGCTGGGAGTGGGGGGGGGGCCCTCGGGTTGCCTCGCAGTCGTCCCTGCCCTATTACGCATACCCCACATTGCAGCTCAAATCAACAGTCCGAGAGTCTAGACCACTCTCCACACACTGGGCTCCTTCAGACGTGCCCTGTCTTCTCAGCCGTATCCAAGTCTTCCGCTGATCTGTTCAGATCCTTCGGCCTCCCTTCCGCCATCTCCAGTCTTTCGACAGGAATGACATATATATACATATATATATATATATATATATATATAGATAGATAGAAAAGGAAACACTCATGGCTGCATGTTTAGAACAAATATGAACAGGAAGAAGAAAGAGTGTAGTGAACACACAAAAAAATAAAAACATTAAATGGAGTATTAAATTTTCAGAGAGGACTGGGAGCCTAGTCTTTCTTCACTGTTACCTGACGAAGGGCGAGAAGTCTGCCCGAAAATTTAATACTTATTGTAATTATTTCTATTTTTTGTGAGTTCACTACACTATTTCTACCATATATTCTTAGTTATTATAAACATACAGCCGCAAGTGTTTTATTATATTTATTATATATACATATCGTGGAAATTTC
>KZ807484.1:88363-131737 GCA_000696205.2 Oncopeltus fasciatus | reverse complement strand
ATATATATATATATAATGTCAAATTTAGGTTTGGTGAAAGACATTTAAATTGTCCATCATGATTCATTTATATTAAAAGCAAAACAAAATGATATCATTAAAATTATTTTTGAATATATTTTTTATAATATGAATTACAAAGAGGAGAGTTGACTGAAAACCTCAAGTTGAATTGAAATGTTTACTCCACAGAAATCACTTTATCTAAAATAATAACAGTAAGCAATATTAAACGAAATTTATTTATGACTGGTTTTCTTTTGGACAATTTTAATAACTCTTTACTTTTCCCTTTACTTCAGACATTACAATTGACTCATAGAATCGCTGGCTGGTTATTAATCAGACATTTAATAGGCTCTTGTGAATTATTAGCTGCAACTTTCCCTTTTTAGAATTGATTGAAAATGCAGAGGAAACGCAATAAATAAACACTTGAATTGAATATAATATATTGAATATATGTATAAATTGTCCAGTTGTAATAGAAACCCAAAATCATCGTCAATTGACACGTTAAATTTAATTACATTTGCTCTATATTTTATTTACATTTCTTCTATACTGTTCATAACATATTTATGTATGCTTTTCCGTACATATAAGTATGGATAAAAGTGATTATATTTTACAAAGTGCTAAATATTCTAATGGAATTCGAATTTACAAAGCGAAATTGAAAATCTATAATGAAAAGAAATAGATATTTCTTATATTAAGTTTCAATGATTAATACTCATGTATGTATCACATTTTTGTTTATTGAAAAAACCACAATATTTTAAGAGGGATTTGTATGATATTTAAATGTTCGTTCATATAATGTGTGTTAAATTATAAACTTTATTTAGCATGTAGAATCCTTGCCCAGATTGATATATTATTTATCTATGTCTGTCGAATCATATTAAATGACACCCTTCATTTGGGTCGGTGCTATAAGGCCATGCTCCGATCTCTTAGGTTAGCTCGGATACAAGCAGATCACCTTGTCAAGAATCTCAGTAGCGTAAATACGTAAGAAAAATCAGTGTCGCCACTCTCACCAAAGTCCTCCGAAGAAGATCACACTCAAAGCCTTTCGAATTCGGAAATTATAGGAAACATATCTGTTTCCATTCCCAGTGACAAGTGGGGGGAGCTAGTTACACATTAATGAAGTCGGAGATGATATGTGGGACTGTAGAGAGGAGCCCCCAGCTACCCTGGCTTTGCAAGCATTGATCAAAAGCAGACTCTAAACGGTTCCCTAGATCCCCTACCCCCCTGAGCTCACCCTCTGTTTACATCCGGTCCGAACAAACAGCCCTTAGAACGGTCATGACTGGTCAGCTGGAAGAATTATGGGAAATACCAGGGGAATATAGACTAATTCTGCTTTGTAGAGGATGAATCCGCTTCTTTTGATAGAGTCATAGAGAGTTCTTGTATTGAACATGTCAACAAATCTCTATAAAGTACATAACATATCCATGTATGCTTTTCCCTTATAAAAGTGATTTTATTTTACAGAGTTTTGACTCTGATATACTAATAGAATTCGGATTTACTAAGCTGTATTGAAAATCCATAATGGAATAACGACATGAAACGGAAAACGTCCTAGAGCTCTTAATAATAAAAAATATTCTCATTAATTTCATATAAGACCATAATACGACCAATCTGGACCTACGGTGCAGAACTGTGGGGTGCCGCTAAGCCTTCCAATATCCAAAGAATACAATCCTTTCAGTCCAAAATTCTTAGAGTAATTGCTAACGCTCCATATTATGTGTCCAACTCTACCCTTCATCACGACTTTAATATTCCTTTTGTCAAAGACCTTATCTCCACCCGCTTCAAACTCTTCCATAGTAAACTCCAATTTCATCCCAATCCATTTGCCCAATCCCTGTCGTCGGACTCCATTCCCCACAATCCTCCTCGGCGACTAAAACGGAGATGGCCTCGCGACCTCCTGGGCCTTAATGCCTAAACTTATTGGGAGTGGGGTCGATGGGCCCCTTCTCCCTTCACAGTGATGACCATTTTTTATTTATTGTTAATTTTATTTTTATTTCATTATATTTTTTCTTTCTTTTTTTAATTTATATTATTTTTATGCATGTACATTTATTGTAAGTCATCAAATTACAAGATGTTATATAACAGAATGTAATAAATAAAGATTTATTTGGAAAAAAAAAATTTCATATCCTCTTTCGATTAATTGTTTTTATGATTAAACCTTTAAAGAAGTTTTTAAAAGAGGTAGAAAACTTACAGGCCACCCAATTTATAAATACGACTTGTTGGATGAGTTTTTTTTTTTTTTTTTAAACAACTTTGCTAAGAGCTTTTATGCAAAGAATATTAAGCAATGAATCGTCATTAAAGACAAACAGGAGAAAAATTACCTCTTCCATTAGAACACCCAGTCTTCTCCAGTATTCACAGTGAGACAGCTTAGCGATTGAAGGTCTCTTTCAGCATTTTCGAAAAAGAAAAAAAAAACAACGAAAAAACATTAACATGTAAAAAATGGTTCTGTTTGAATAATAGACGATTTATGTGTAATTTTTATATCTTTTAATCTGATGTTTATTATCTAATATTTGCATGTCGCCATAGAATTGTTTATTTATTGGAACACACTGAAAGAAAGTTTTCCTCTAGAAAGAATTTTTTTCTCTCTTACAATAAAGTAGATTTTTAATTATTAATTACTCCACATTTTTCTATTGTGGATGGGTAAATATATTTTTTTCGATGGACACCGTTACCTGCCTCAGGTATAAGACTCAGATAAAAGCACGAGGAGTGCTATGGGTGGTATGATCATGTGCAGTGCAATTTGTCAATGACCGATTATTCCCACTTTTTGCGTAGCTGTGTTATCGGCGATAGCTAATTTCCTTAGCTAATTATTAGCTAATTCCCTCTTCCTCTTGTTGGAGATTTGAGACTCCAGTCGAGGCCCACACAGCCGCGATAAACCCCGATAGAAAGTTTGAAGAGACAGGACGACAAGAGGCCCGGCGGCCGAGTGCGAGTCAATATTTGCCCCATTGCCTGTTTGAGCAGCTCCTACTCCAGGCAGCTTGCCTCGTCGTGCCCTCACTCTTCCATGACTTTTAAAGGGGCAGTAAATTTCCATCGCATAACTCTGGAGAAGATTAAATAAGGGCCTTCAAGAGTGATTTATTCCCCCTTTTCTTTTTTCCTCTATGAAAGCCCATAATCACTGAGAGACAATGAGAAAAAAAATCAGTCTAGAGTAATGGAAATTTAGATATTGATTAAGGCACAATAAAAAGGTTATTTCTTCAATTTATTTTTCCCAATTAAAAAGTATAGAACGTCTATTTTCAATTAATATACTTGTGACACTGATAAATTTGTAGCGAATTTGGTAATGTTTCATTGAGCTGAGAGTACTTACAATTTTATCTCAGACTTTGTCAGAAGGTCTGGTATAACTATAACTAACTAACTATGGTTATAACTATATAACCATAGTTAGTATACACTACCTATGGGTATAACTATAACTATTTATGTTAGGTACCTTTTACTATTTTTTTTTTTTTTTTTTTTTTTTGGATCTCCCTTGCCCGCCCCCCCCCCCAATCTAATAATAATATCTACGGTAACCCCCCTCCCCCCCCCAAAAAAAAAACTCTCCATTTGATCCAATCAAAATTGTTCAAATTCGCAGTTAGACTCTTAATAAATATGTATTTTAGCAATAAACATATGTCTTTTGAGTTTTTACTCAGTTGGGAGCTGTAACGATTTCTCGCTTCTGAAAAACTACCAGATTGTGCAATCAAATATGTGTACGCATATAGAAGACAGATGATATAGACCTCTTGGGTCTAGATAAGCGTAAGGATGTGAACTCATGTGGAGCGGCTAACTATAGTTAAATAAAAATCATTTTGTGAAGCTCTGTTATTTACATCTAGAGTGCCAATGCCTTTATTTTTTTTTAATCTTTATTTTTTTAAAAATCAATTTCTTAGTGCTTTCAATATATCTATTTAAACAGCGTTTGCATATGATTATAAATTTTCGGACAAGTGAAATTTTATGTTTATTAAGTTAAATATCCCCACATCCTTATCTGTCGACATTAAGTGAACACATGGCAGCATGGAAAGTCCGGCACTATACCGGGCTTTGGAACAACTACTAATTTTTGAAAAACTTAGTCTTATATTAGAAAATTTCTTAGAGGGAAACTGGCGTAGACTATGGTATGAGGCAAGGCGATACCATGACTTGCCTCTTTTTTAATTTGGCGGGGGAGGAGGCACTAAGGGAATGAGTTGAACAAAAGACGCACACTCACGCACTTTTTGACAGATAAGTCTAACATGTTCGATATGCGGACGACATTGACATTGCAGAAGTATGCGAGAGGGTTTTGAAGGTGCATTCCCCGCTACCCCCACGAATTCCACGCAATGTCCAACAGAGAGAAGGTGAATTTGTACGAGTCCCTGGCTAGTCCGGTACTTACGACGCAAGCTATTGGATGTGGCCTTTACTCGGTGACAGTTTTTGGCGCCATAGAAGAAGTATTTAATGAGGAACAAATTGGAGCGGTTCCGGATACTACTCAAACTTGAGATTACAAACACAAATACTTTTACATTTTTTAACATTTCTTACCAATTATTATAAATTCATTTTTTATTTAATTCATTTAATTANCATTCTCACTCTCTATAGAATACAAAACAAATATATATTTTTTAATCTACGCTCCCTTAAACTCTCAATCTCCCATCTTAACCCCTATTACTTCCGGTTACTCGTGCTCTTATATCGTTTAGTAGAAAATTGTTTCAAGTGAAAGAATAAAATATAAGGAATAATAGAAAAGTGTTCTCTTTTAAAGCATGTGGAAATAATAGAGAGACAAAAATCACCAACATACCATTATATTATTATTTTTATTTTTTTACCTTTATTTATATATTGCATTCTGTTAAAAATAAATAAAAACATTTTGTAATTTGATAACAGTGAATAATAGGAAATAAATGGCATTAATGAGAGTCACACAACGAGAGGAGGTGACCAGTGTCACCACTCCCAATATAATATATAAAACAAATTATAAGAATATAATCGCGAATCGCCGATCACGGGAATCATATACGAGCTGAACTCTCATTTTCTGCACAATGTATGAATAATATAGACATAATAGATTGCCGTAAGAGTCATTCATACATTGCAAGGCTCATGAACCTCAACGTTCTAGTTTATAAATATTATTGATTTTGTGGTCTTTAATCCCACGTAAATTTTTAGATAATTTTTATATAATTTTTAGTGCAAGGGAACAGAATAAACGTTTTTGAACAGAATCAACGTTCTAGGTTCAAGGGCCGAATAAAATCGCTACGCCAGACTAACCAATCGAGACAGTTTCAAAAGCTGCATATTTACCTCCCAAAAAATAATGATGATTTTAATTGAATGATTTTTTATATTATTATTTAGTAGGTAAAATTATAAATAAATATTGATTTATATAATCATTGGGAAAGAACTATTCTTTAAAAGAAATATTAGTGGGCTGTAATACTGGTCGATAAATACTGATTACATACAAAAATTTAAATAATAGTTGTTTAGCGAATTACTAACAATGTTATCTTCCGGTTTCCAGCTAGATGAGTTGATGCTAGATGAGGCTCTCCCCCACCCCACGTTTTCCCTCTGAGAAATAGAAGTGTGTCCTATCGCATATATATTCCTCCCATATGTCTCCACACGAATAATACAATATATAATTTAGGGGGGGGGGGGGGTTTCTCCTCCCTCCTTTGATATCCAACTACAGTAAATTCGATAATAATTTGTTCTAATAGAGTAAAAGTACATAATTGAACTT
Organism: Oncopeltus fasciatus; assembly: GCA_000696205.2. Classification (NCBI taxonomy): domain Eukaryota; kingdom Metazoa; phylum Arthropoda; class Insecta; order Hemiptera; family Lygaeidae; genus Oncopeltus; species Oncopeltus fasciatus. Next base: position 125,844 of record KZ807484.1, on the reverse strand, counting down.
CTATGTTGAATAATAAAGCTTATCAGGAATTGTTTTATTTCTATATACTTAGCAGAAAAATTTATCATAACCTAATTGTTCTGTAATTTTTACATAATATTTTGTCATTCAGCAGTTAAAAAAAAAAAACGTTTTTCTTGTGGAATTTTGAAAATGTATCACAGTATTCATTAAGACAAAAATGGCATCTCTCCTTGAAAATTTTTGTCCTTATTTTACATTATCTTATTTTTAAGGATAGCTATCTTATATAAAATAAAAGTTATGAATGAGAATTGGTATTATTCTTAGGAATCATTAGTGCTAATCATAATGATTATAAAGGATTGTTATGTAGTGATTCGGGCATAAGAAAAACAGTGAGACCACATTTGCCTCTGATGAACTCAGAATATTATTACATCAATGTGCCAATTTCAGTTTGTTTCAAATTTCATTCGCTCACATTTCATATTTATCGGTACACATTATGCCAATTAGTGTTCTTGCATTCATGGAATCAGAAGCAATTAGGGTAAGGCATTGTATGCTTTTCATATAAATTGCCTGTGCCTCTTAAAATGTACGATCCTTAGCCAACCCATGTTCTTTAAGCATATGTTCAACTTGAATCCTATTCGGATGCCTAAATAATCTATAAAAGGAAATAAATAATCTATAGAAACAGTTATTCAAGCATGCCCTTAGCTGAGTTTGATTATATACGAATATTGTTGTTTATACAATCTACATTTTTACAATATAAATTGTTATTTTTACGACTAGAACTTATTGGGTGTTCAGGAATGGGGCGGATTATCCAATCTCCTTAAGTGTAATATTTTTATTTATGAATATAGAGCATTTACAAAATAATTCCATTGCTAGTTAACAACACCCCCTTTGGAAAAGCACGTTGACCATTCGCCTAATTAAATAAATTATAATTGATTTAAATTTATATTTTTTAAAAATTTTGAACATTTTTAAATTTGATATATTACTAAAGCAAATAGTCACTTTTTCCATAATTTTATAATTACAAGAACACGTTGATAAATCCTCAAGCCCACCTGTCCTCCTACTTCAAGCTTTGTAACTCACTGCCTCAGAGGCAAGAATATTTTACCTCACCACAGCTGAAAAAATAACTTCTTATCAGTGTTCTAGCTCATGCAGGCGCCATAAACATTGTCATTTTCCGTGCATTTCTTTTCTAAAATCATGGGGCGAGTACAACTAGCAGATAACCAGTGAGGAGGACATCCTGAGGAATTCAAAATAAAGAACATGATATTTTTAAGGAATTCCTCAACAAAGAACATGGCCTACAGTGTAAACTCTCTCCAATCATTATACTGTTCTTAGAATTCTGAGTTACATAGTATCATCATTCCTTGAACAAGGATTCTATTTTATTTTCAAAATGTAAAATCATATTTATTTTGTATTTCTTCTACTTCCCATTGGCTTTATTCCTTGTTTATTTTCCCAAATTAATTGCAAATCACATGAATAAATTGAGCTATCAGACACATTACATTAAAACATGCACAGCCTTATTATTACCCAGGCACTAGGGATGTAAATCCAATATCCGTAACTAATTAATTTTTAATAAGTGATTGAAGTTTGCCCTAAGAGCTATCTGAAATCTGAGCACTAGACCTAAATGTCTGTGGCGTGTAATGGGAAAACTAACCTATTTGCCTGAGCAGGCAACTTATTTACCTATGGTTAAATAACTCATTTACTCTTATTTAAAACCTCCATTAAAAATACACCTAAAAATACATTTAGTTTAGAAAGTATTAGGTCAGGTACTTGTCTTGTATTTCCCATGGGGAGCTAATCTCTTCTATTTTAGTTCTACTTCTTATTTTTTTTTTTTTAGGTTATCAACATCTCTCTTATCAGAGAGGCGTTCTTTATTAATCCAAATGTAGGTCATAGAAGAGGAGAGTAGGGGAGAAGAGAAGGGAGAACGAAAGACACTGGGGGGGATGCTGGCTTCAGGAACGCGGAAGGGGTGCGAAATGAACCCCGTCAGATAGCCCGGGCCTGTCTCCCCCAACAAATACTTTCTCCGTCTTATTGGTTTTTTGGATTTCTTCACATGAGTTGCATAGGGTCGACGGTCTAAATACGCCCTTCCTTATCCGGCAAATTCAGTTTGTGAATGATTAAATTTATATTATTGCTTTATTAATAGCTTATCCACGATCAGAATGAATGAATTTAAATGCGTCCAGGTAAATTTTCAACCCCTTTCTGATTCAGTTCGTTACCTTGGGTTCCACCTTGACTCACGACTAAACTGGAGTGAACATACTAAAATCAAACGACAAGAACTCAACAGACGCCACGGACTCTTATACAGCCTTGTAAATAGGCGTTCACAGCTCACATTAGAAAACAAACTGACCATAATACGACCGATCTGGACCTACAATGCAGAACTGTGGGGTGTCGCTAAGCCTTCCAATATCCAACGAATACAATCCTTTCTGTCTTATCCTAAGAATAATTGCTGTATATTATGACTCCGACTCTGCCCTCCATCATGGTTTTTATATCCCTACCAACAAAGATCTCATCTCCACCCATTCCTCTACAGTAAACTTCATTTTATCCCTGTCCAAACGCCCAATCCCTATTGTCGAACGCCAATCCCTACAATACCCCACAATGACTAAAACGAAGCTGGTCTTCCGACCTTCTGTGTCTTAATGTCTAAATTAACTGTTGTTGATGAGCTGTTTCTCTATGTGAAGTGATTTGTTATTTATTATTATTATTAGTGTTATATTGTTATTGCTATTCTATTATTTTTTTCCCTAGAGTTAAGACAGTGGCCGTTTCCTCCCCCATGCTATTGTAATTCACAGCCTACAGAACAACAGCGAATTACAAAATTTATAGTTTATTTTACTCAATGTAATAATATAAATATTGAAAAAAATTAATAGATTATCACAATCATCAACCAGTACATTATCTTTATAATTTGGGTTTTCAAACACAAATCATTCTGTTAAATTTAATTGTGCTAAATTTAGGAAAATATTTTCTTAAAATAGAAAAAAGTTTCCCAAGAGAATTCTAATTTCTCTAAGATCGCTCCATTTTCAGAGGAAATTAAGGTATTTGCTTTTGCACTTACGCTTTTGTTTCGTATCTATACTGTATGTTTGTTTTTTTCAAATTTACCACCTGTTAAACTTTTTACTACTTTACGGCAAACAACCATGGCACTAGCAGGATATTATAGATAATCAAACGCTAATTATCTATAATATCCTGCCCATAGCTTTTTAATACTGACGGTATTGTTGACGTTGAAGCAATTTGAAATAATAATTTTTAATTTTATTAAATTTAATAAGATTATAAAAAAATACTTAAATTTAAAAATTAACGAGAAATTATTAGTCATAAATGTATATTTGATCATAGCCATGATATTATGTATCAACACTATTTATTCAAAAATAGCATTTTCTCAGTGCTCTTCACTCTTAAATAAAAACAATGAGCAATGATGCATCTGATCAACTAAATTTATCACTTTAGTTTGTTACATTTTCACAGAACTATCCCTCAATCCGTGTAGTATTTTAGAGTTCTAAATAGATTTTAGAATTATTTTACGAGTTAGACTTAAAATCATACAAACAAATCAATTTAAAAAAAATTTAATTCGACGGAAGGTAATATTAATAATTAATTATATAAATGAACTGATTTTCCTCTTAGCAAATATATACTGTCATATTTTCTTTTGCCCTTCTATTCGTAGTGAACCAACAGGACTGCTTGTGGGCATCCAGACATGAACTCAATGTGTGTCGCCCTTCTTGTGCAGCAACGAGTCACTTTAAAATTCTTCTCGCTTCGGATCATAAATCCTACCTTATCTCTTCCCCCTCCCGAGTCAGGGGATCCAGAGCGGGGTTTCGGTTCGTTTTACAATGTTCTCCCTCTCCGGGAAACGAACGCCTACACTTCGGTAGCAGGCTGAGAAAAAGAGGCGCGGCTTGTTTTTTTTTTACCTTGGTAAACCTGCATATTACAATTGCACATATCATCTGAAAACGATTTGGATGGAGGGGACTGTGAAAACATAGCCAGCAGACTACAATCAAGAGGAACAAATAAACTTTAGAGCTTTTAAATAAGTATAATTAATGAAAATTAATAATACATTCATGAGCCAAATTAAACAGTATAATTATTAGATGATTTTAGTTGGGGTTCGGTCAAGGTAGATCCAAAAAAAAAATACAAATTAAAAACAAAGTGTATTTAAAAAAAAAAATTATCTGCCAACGTTACGGCTTATATTGTAAGCTATCTTCAGGGCTATCATGAAGACGAGAGAGGACGTCCTGTCCCTAAGTTCACATTTCCATAAACAGTATAATGATTTACATAATCAAAAAAATATGTTCATAGACCAAATCAATGAAATTAACATTTAAAAACAAGTGTAATTAACGAAAAATTCCACACACACACTCACACTCATACATTCATACAAGCATATATACATTCACTTATCAGATTATTGTTAATTCATAAGCTTTTAGGTTTGAGTTTGTTGTAGAATAAAGAAGAGTAAAGTAGACTCCAGTTATATTTCAATAAATCTGGAATTATTTTAAAGAAATATATTTTTCAATTTAAAACTTCAAAGTTCGTACAATTCCCTTACTACTTAAGGTTGAGTGTTTTCAAGACACAAGATTCCATACTTAGCCCCCTCTCGAATTGAGTTGAAGAGAAAGACCCCATTTTTTTTTGTTATGCTTTTATCTAAAGCACCCTCTTCCTTACTTTATTTCAGCAGAAATTCTGAAAATATATAAATACATAAAATTAATATTTATTTTCTTGCTACTCAAGACGATTTTTTGAGTTTACCAGGTATGCAAGTTTAAAATGTCGTTTATTTCTTAAAATATATACACAGTAATTTAAAAAAAAGTATAATATATTTTATTCAAAGTACTGGCCCTCGCTTTCTACACATTTTGTCCATCTCTCGGGACCATTCCAAAAGAATGCTTCATCTTTATTTGAAATCCATTCATCGAGCCATTTTCGTACGTTTTCGAAATTGTTGAAGTGTTGCTCCGCCAATGAGTGTCCCATCGATGAGAAGAGGTGATAATCAGAAGGCGCCAGGTCAGGTGAATACGGCGGGTGGGGTAGGAGTTCCCAACCAAGCGAAGAAATCGTTTCCTTAGTCAATCTGTCTGAATGTGCAGGAGCGTTATCATGCTGAAGAATGACTTTGGCGTGTCTGTGAGCCCACTCTGGGCGTTTTTCGATCAATGCGTGACTCAAATTGATCATTTGTTTTCGGTATTGACTGTTTCGCCGGGCTTGAGAAGCTCGTAGTCGATTTGGTCGATTTTCTCGTTTTTGATCAGTAACATCAAAATCACCACGTTTGAAACGTTGAAACCAACGTTCACATGTCTTGACGGTTGGAGCAAGATCGCCATAAGTCTCAACAAAAATTCGATGACATTCAGATGCCTTTTTCTTTTGATTAAATAAGAAAATCATGACATGCTGCAAATGCTCTTTATTTGGCTTAAAATTAGACATTTTTAACACCAAAAAAAGATATGATACCTCCACGTAAACGACTTAAAAACAACTGACTTTTGTAAACAAATGACTAACAAACAAAATAATGTTTAGAGATAAGCAAATCCTTCAATAGGCTAAGAGCGCATTCTATTGGAATTAAAACGACATTTTAAACTTGCATACCTGGTAATAAACAATAGCCTAGAGTAAAATTTGAACATCATTTATGGACTTTATTGAGAAAGAAATGTTAACACTGCATAATAAGATCTATATAAAATCTTACTAGTGACTGCTTGCACGTATTCACTAATTTGTCTGATTTTTTAAAAATAATTGTTATATTTTATTAATTAAAGCCAGATGGAAGGTATCAAAATGAGCTTTATGTGTGGTGTTGGGGATCTTCCCCTATGAAATGGAACAGCGTACAGGTGAGAAAGGGTTTGTTTTAGCCAGCTCATATATCACGCCAGACATGATTGTATTTATTATGCAGTGAGGTTGATCTATACTGCTAGAGTCCCCTATTTAGTGGGGGAGCAGTGTAACGAGAGGCAGATTTATGCCCTGATAAATAGCCGGGGCCACTATTGAAGTTGCGAGTGCAGTAAATTTATCCCCCACCCCCCCTCCCCCACTCCTGCCGAGGAGAACTCCTTACCTTGCAGTACGGCGGGCAAACAGATTGCAGCCCTCAGGAATTCCCTACCTTCCTATTCCAGCAGTTCCACGCTTGGCTGGAACTCCTTATGTACAGATAAGTTATCTTGGCTTGTCCTTCTAGCGGCTAATAGATCCAGAACTGGGGCGCCAGGGTAGCTCAGGGGATCCGTACGGGTCTCGCAATCCTGACGCGGTTCAAATCCCGCCCAGGGCCAATCTTGTTTTTAAATAAAAGCTTCTCCTGAGCCATGGGTATTTCGTATGGGGTGCCAACCTGCAGATAGCCCCCCTCCCTCAATGACCCTAAGTGGTTGGAGAAAAAAAATATCTAGAACTAAAGTAATATGAGTTCATCCGAACATATACATCACATGGAAGTAGAAAACCATTTGGAAATTATTTAGAATTTTTGATAGCATGTACGAGCCTTTATACTAAATGTGAAATTTTTGATAACATTATGCAATATCAAAATTACAGAAAAATATATTATTGCAGTGATGAATATTTCAGTTTTAGTCTAGTGTGCTTAAATTATATATATATATATATATATATATATATATATATATATATATATATATATATATATATATATATATATATATATATATATATATATATATATATATATATATATATATATATATATATATATATATATATATATATATATATATATATATATATATATATATATATATATATATATATATATATATATATATATATATATATATATATATATATATATATATATATATATATATATATATATATATATATATATATATATATATATATATATATATATATATATATATATATATATATATATATATATATATATATATATATATATATATNTGAGTGTTGGTTACGTCTCTTATTTTTGTTTTCATATAAAGCACTCCCTAAATATTTATTTTTAAAATTTATTGATTTATTGAGTTTAATAATTTAATACATAATTGTATTTATAGTTGAAGTGGGAAACATGTAAAATTCATTCAATATTTTTTTAGTAGAATGTTATTTCCAATTATTGAGAACCTTTCATATACGGCCTTTTATACAAGTTTATCAATTGAATCTTTGACTATTCGAATTTATTTTATTTATCCAGACACCTACTCGCTGAAAAAAATTTGGTAGTTTCTTTTTTTTTAAATATTGCAAATTAACGAGGAAAAACATTCCAATGAAGGTAAAAGGTTCTTGGAAGCATTTGTCTCAATGAAAGGATAAAATGACCCAAGCCAAAACATTTTCTACTGATAGAAAATAACTCTCCACATCCAAAATATTAATTTTATTTTTCTCTCATTGATATTAAAAGAAAGACAATGACATTCTAGTTTATTCTTCATTTGGTGTATTTAGCATAGAGGTTTCTTAAAAAAAAATACTACAAAAATAATTGATAAAATAAAATTTTATATAAAAATAAATAATCGGGAAAATGTTTCGATTATTTTTGTTATCTATGGAGAAGATTTTTAAAAAAATGAAAAAAAAAAAAAAAATTCAAATGACAAGAATAATGATTCATAGATTTCCAACGGGACTCCACTGTTTTTGTGGCAAAACACAGTTCATGTGTTTTTGCTCTCTCTTAATGCTTCTAAATATAGAAACATTCGAATGTGTCCTACACAAATGTTCTACAGTTTCATTTTGCACATTTGTCAATGGTTTCCATTCTACTTTTTTTTCTTTTTTTTTTTTGCTACCCTCATCAGATTTCTTCCTTTTTTCCTCACATCATCCAGGAGGCTGTCGGTAGAATATTCCTGTGTATAGAGAATATTCAGAAGGGACAAGAGTGAAGAGAAACTGTAGGGGAATTGTGGTCTTCAGAAGCGTCTATTGTACTTGCGTAAGCGGCCCAAGGTTTCTGGACGTGTAGGACGTTCGGCCAGACAGTCAGGCTTCGCTTAAGGCATGCAAAGTTCTATTAATAAATTTATTGTATTTTTGTATAAACAAAGTGGTAAAAATATCGGATAAATAAAAAAAACAAACAATTATAAGTTTAACCATTCAAGAAAAATGTTTAAAATCCTTTATAAAAACGTTTTCATATTTCAGAGAGTAATTTAGAACAACTCTCATATGCACTAAAAACATCTTCAGCTGCTGGGTTATTTTAAAATATATTACTAGAATATAGAGCCTTGATGAAATTTTCCATCTGACCCCCGCCTTCAACAATTTGATTGCGATGTCCTTCGTTTCGTAGGGCAATTGCGCCTCATACCTAAATTGTGCATTAATTATTGCGCAATAGTGGCTGCTCATATGTGGGAAATGTATTTTTCTCTGGAAACAAGAGCAAAAACAATGCTGACAATTTTGATGAAGCTTTTCTTCAGCGCTGTCCAGGAAAAAAAAAAGTTATACGTCTGTACCACGAGTTTTTTAAAATTAATCTTCGTTAATCTTACTCGGATTAGCAAAAACCTATGATAAAATAAGAAAGAGAGCAGTTGTAAAATTAAGAAATCAAATTCTCTCTTGAAGTTTATTTTTTTGTTAACTATTAGATAAATTCATTATTGGCTAAAACCGGAGGATATTGAGAAAGAAATTTCTAAATCTTCGTTATTGTTAAAGATACACATTAAAAGAACTTTTAAACATACACATGTGTGTAAAATGTAATTTTATAACATTATTATTTTTTTTTTAATTTTTGAAAAATAGTATTGTAAATATTTGTGACTTTAAACTTATCCGCCAACTAATGTCATTAAAATATTGATTACCAATTAGGTATTTTTCAGTTTTAAAGTTTTCACTGACATGGATCGAATGAGCGTCTATGTTAAAAGTCAGGAATTCAAATTGAATAAACGTGCAATATCTTAGTGATTGTTAGTTATTATACTATTTTATAATACATAATGACCGAAAGAGGTTTGAAGTTTCTTTTTTATTTTCTTTGTATATTAAAAAAAAAAGTATAAAAATATATAAACGTTTTCATACATTTTTATATGCTAATTGTGCATGACCATATGGCTATTTATTTATTATTTACATAACTACTTATGGCCTACCTAGCCACTAATTACAAAGTTCAGTAAAACGAATTTGGCACTTGGGAGAATATAACCATAGAATCAGATCAATAATCTGATTGATAATAAGATCAATCAATCCGTCAATCTGGACAAACAGTCATCATTAATCAATGGATACTTAATTAACCTCATGATATAACCATTTGAACATGATATATATTAATGTAATGGTGAATAATCACCATGGCACACGACCTTAGAACATTAAAACATAATGCGTAGGGAATGTTATTTGGTCATTTTCAATCAATGGCTATTTATTTTATTATTATATTCTACTGCAGGACTACAAAGCTACTTCATTCACATTATTAACGATAGTGCCACAACAGGCTTTTGAAAATTTTAACAGATCTTTACGGAACCTACTAAAGACAGGCTAAAAATGGGGTCCATAAAATAATTAAACCAAATTTGATATTTAAGCTTCGTTTTGTCAATCAGTTGAGGTAGAGAGAAAGAGGTTTAGATGGTGACCATTTTAAATTAAAATCTAAATTCCTTCAGTGATTACTATGAGCGTACATTTTACAAAAATAAAAAGTATTCAACAAACCAGGAGTAAAATGTACCTTTAAGTTTTATAGCATTTAAAAAAGAGTAAAATATGAAGAATATTTAGGTATGTAACTAATTTATGTAATTTATTAACTAATTTATAGTAAACATATTAAAGGGTATTTATAGGGCTTAATAACCTAGAAGTTGATTGCCCTTCAATGATCTACTACTACTACTACTTTAAGTATGTAATTTTGAGTGTTGGTTACGTCTCTTATTTTTGTATAAACAATTCAGTATTTATAGAATTTCTTATTGCAAACACTCTAGAAAATTCATTTTAGATTAAATATAATGAGAAACTGGGGAGGGAGTTAGATGGAGACAAATATTTATGATTAGAGGTTATTATTTTTTAAATTGTTATTATTTCTGTTACGAAAATATTATAAAACATGGTGTTTATTTTCTATAACATTTTGACGAAAAATCGTTTATTAAAGAAAACATTCCGACTGTAACTTCAGTGAGTGAGTGCAATCCAACTAACGAGTAGCATTCCCGGTCATTTTAGAGCCAACTTTATTAGTCATATATTTTATACTGAGTCCTCAGTATCAGTGAGAGATCTTCTCTCCAGCTTTTAAATTAAATTTTAATTTACAAATTTTTTTTAAACTTTTGCAAAGTCTCTCACAATTTAACTTTAATTAGATCTATCGAACATGGGAAATCCGCTTTTATTTGTAGCTCCTGCATAAGGAACTTTTTAATTATGGTGCATATTTATATTTAACCGCATCATAATGATTGAGTTAATTATTTATGCTGGACGAATGTCTATCAGATCGACATAAGCAATTAAGGGTTATTTATTTATCCGAATTATATCCACTAATTACATGGTGGGAGGTTGGTTGGGCGTCGAGTATTGGAATTGGACGTACTGGGGAAATTGGTCAGGTTTTCGGCCAGGTTTTTTATTTTGAGTTCTGCAGCCTAAGATGTGACCTCTCAGATGTGACGAAGATGTGAGATCTCTCCAAACATCACTATCGCCCTGATGATGACTTACAAGTTAAGTCGAAACGTCGGATATAATAAAATAATTACCCAACAATTTTATTTTTTCTGATCCTTCCCAAAACCCAGATTGATTTCTCCAGCTCCACTAATTACGTTTTCACAAAAGCTAATCGTACTTGACTAATGACTTATTTGACATAAAACAATCCCATGATGCTTAAAGCTCCACTGAAAACCATGGTAGGTTTGGTCAACTTCAATAACTGTAATTAGGTTATCTCCTATCACTAGTAATCAATAACCATAAGAAGCCCAAACTTCCAATGACGTAATGCATATTGAAGTGCTAACTTTGAACCATGTTAAAGTTACTAGATTAGACAGTTTCCTTGATAACAGATGCCCATTTTAACGAACAACATTCAAGAGTACTCGTTACTTTGAAATAATTTGATGAATAATAATAAAAAATAATTTTGGTTTATATATTTTTGTTTGTGCATAATCTAAAATTATAGCATTATTTCCACCAATGAATATATAATTCTATTCATTGGTTCATATAAGTACATTAATTATTTTATTCTATTTAAAAACTAATCGGCAAATCTGAACATACTGGTTAGAGGACTTAACGACTCCACGTTTCTCAGTATTTAAAAAAAAAAAGCTGGAAAATATAATTATTTTTCGCTCATGTAATCTTTGCACTATTTTTCATATGAAAACATTTACATGTCAAAAATCATTCAAAAATATATTTATCTTTCCATAAACTTGGGACAGTTTACATTGAGCAGTCTTTAAAAAAATTGTTGACCACAAATTGAACAAGAAACTACGAAATTCCCACTCGATCAGTGATGCCGTTTGTCCACAGTTTTTTCCTAAAGCATATAGAAAAATATAAAAGAAAATTCTCATTTTTTAATTCGCCGAATCTTACAGCTTCTCACAGTTGACTCATGGTCAACACTTATCACATTTTACTTTTTATATATTTTTGTATTGCTAAAGATTTCTTTTAAATATTTTTAATATGATACTAGTTAGGATTAATAATATTATGTATTTTTCTCAATTGAATTGTTAGTTTGGAAAAAATATAAACAGTTTTTTGTAGATCGTAGAAACACAAAGTACTTTAGTATTTANTCCATAAGCTTGGGGACTGTAATATTTAAAAATTTGAAAGAAAGGTTAACCCACTCCTTCCATACCACGCAGATCTGTGTTAGCATAGCTTGTGTAGTAGAAGGTTCCATTCTTATTATTATATTAATGATTTTTTAAGAAACTTAGATATAAATCCCATGATGAGGCCCTACCGAAAGATGCGAAACAGAAAAAGTATAATAAAGTTGTAAATATAATAATAGTCTATTAGTATTTATATCATATACCAGTTCTACCAAGTTAATATCATTAATATAATTTCTCCACTACTGCATGTATAATAATGCGTATAAATTGTAATACTCTTGAGGGTAGCTGATATTCCTGCAGGTAAGTGCTCTTCATTTATGACTGTCCGCTAAGGGGCACTGTGAAACTTAGGTCAAGGTACGGAGCTGAACTTGGACGATTTACAAGGGCCAACAGGAGTTTGTAGTGCAGGGACACCTGCTCCCTACCTAGTTCACATTAAGGGAATGGTATTCCCAAAGGGTTGGGGGTTAATTGAAATCTCTGCTACCAAACTGCAATCGGACAAAGGGGTAGTTTCACTGAATTTCACACATTCACACAAAATTCATACTTTTATATAATAAACCTTTTCGGAGGAAATGCTGGGAAATACCTGTATTCTAGAGGCTTTCCTTTTTATTTGAAAATTTATATATATCTTATATCTATCTATCTATCTATCTGCCTATATATATATATATTCAGAAAATGAAACATTCACGGCTGCTATATATATAGTAAATAAGAGCAGGAGAGAAACACAGAGAAAAAAAAATAAAAAATTACAATGATGAGTAATTTTCGGGGAGACTTCTTTCCCTTCATCATTAAGGAGTATAGAGAAACAGCCTAGTCGACTAAGGGCGAGAAGTCTCTTCGAAAATTTTGCCCTTAGTAATTTTTACTTCTTGTTCACAACCTCTATATCCCACTTGTTCTTATTTACTTTTTCTTTAACCGTACATCTTTGAAACTTAAAAACAAAAACAAGAAAAAAAAATTTCCCAAATTTACTGGTTTTTTATGAACTATAACAGAAATAAACATGATCATAAAAAAATAGTGATATTTAATAATGGAGTTCAAAGAAGTCTGAATCTTTACAGTGTGACTTAACGAGACTTATGGGCAACGTACAAAAGCGCTAATCAATCATAATTGCTGAGTTATACCCTCGAATGGAAAACTCGAAGTGAATTGGAGCAGATGGGAAGTCGATGATTGGTACTAGAGAAAAAGGAAGGTATAGAGAGAGAATTGAGATTTAGCCGATGAATATTCAAGAGGTTGGAACAGGAAATAAGTGACAGGATTTAGTTTCGAGACCTGGGTGACTGATTTCAATAAGGACACACTACACATTTCGATGACAGGATTAGTCTTCTTCGTGAATTTTCCTTTCTATGTTTTCTTCCTTATCCAATAGATTTCCCTGTCCCGGAAGCAAAAAGCACTAAAACACTAAGTGTAGTAACGTGGACGATAATTGTATTTAATTTTGTATTTTGTGTATAAAATTGTCATTCATAGAAGTAATACGTGTTTGGTAATTGTTCATTATAAATTGTGTATTGCACTACTATCGCACCTATTATTATTTTGCATTATATATATTACAAGTAAATAGATGTGTATGGCATTACATCTAGATATTGTACTTCCCCTCCTTACCTCAAACTTATGTCCACAATGTAGTGGATATCTTTTATATATATATATANCATATATATATATATATATATATATCTCTATATATATATATATATATATATATTGTTTATAGTAATCAAGAACAGGTGGAATAGAGAGTGCAGTGAACACGCAAAAAAAAAAAAATCTCAATGAGAAAAATTTTTTTACTGAAGAAGGGCGAAACATCCCCGAAAATTTTACTGTTTGTGACTTTTTCTTTTTGCGTGTTCACTTGCACTCTCTATCCCACCTGTTCTTGATTATTGTATACCGCGACTGTCTCATTTTCTATATATACTTTCTATGTACATGTGAATCATTAACAAAATGATTACTTTCTTGGATTAGTATTTTGATATGGTATGGATAGACTAATCATATAGGATATCTTTATATTCAATTGAATATAAAAATAATAATTTTATTCCAAAACATTGGCCCAACTGCTCTGTGGAAGCCTGAAATCAACTCAATCCCGTTTTCCGAAGGTCGCTTTCAACTTTGGCCAGCTCATCATGTCCCACCATCTTCTTCAAATCCTGCCCCTGGACCTAGTCTACTCAAATAGCTGGTCACTATTCCCCTCTCTGTATCCTATATATGCCCATTTTTATTTTGCCTACTTTAGTTTGAGTATAACGAGGTAATGAAAATGAACGGGTAGGGAGAGACTAAAGAGGAAGTAAAAAATAAATGAGAATTTCATTTAACACACATTAAAATATCAAATTATCATTTGGGATTTGATTCGCTTATATCAGGTGGATTTTTTTTTTTTTTTAGGAATTAAATTACACTAAAAAAGATATGGCAGCAATATTGAAATTCTATCAGGTCATTTATGATTTCTGCATGAATTTAATTAACTTTATATCATGGTCTTCAACCTGTAACTTATATATCGACTTTAGGTACCACGTTTCGGGCAGTACTGCCTTCTCCTAGGGTCAACCTTAAAAAAAGCGTGCTAATTTCTCAGATAAATCATTTTCTTCTCGAATTGCTGTCTGGAATTTTAGTAATAAAAGTAGTACCTTTTCAGTTTAGGCTATTTTTAACTGAAACATTGTCTCCTGCTAGCCCTGAAGGTGGCTTACAATGTAAGCCGAAACATTGGCAGATAATTTTTAAAAAATACGATTTTTTTTAAAAATTAGTATTTTTGGATCTACCTTGACCAAACCCCAACTAAAACTCCATTTGAACATTATCTCATATTTTTCTTCAATCTTTCATTTATCTTCATTTAAATAAGTACAATTCGTAAATAAACAACTTTTTATCAATACATCCTTATTTAAATGAACTTGAGTCTCATTCCCTCGGCGTTAGGCAGATGTTGGTGGAAATAAGATTCGAAATCTTCGTCTCCAGGATGCTTCCCAAACTCCGTTTAATGCCCTGGTAGTAGGAAATTCTTCGACACGTCAAAGCGTGCCCCCTCCTTCCGTGATTCCTCTACAGCTCTGACAGACCTAAGTAACCCGGACAACTTCCGTCTTTCATTCCTTCATTATACTTTTAATGATCCGATTGATCAGTAGGTGTGAATTCAATTAAGGAATAGAGAAGGAACATCCTTATAAAAAAGGAGATAGTAGAGTATTTTTTTTTTAATTCCGAAATAATTAGGGAAGTTAAATACAACATAATACTAGGGGCACCAGGTAACTCACCGTTCGGGTCCTGACGCTGATGGTTCCCCCAGGGCAAGCTTTTATCTATAAATAAATGTTTGGAATAGGGTGGCAACCTGTAAATAGCCCCTCTATCCTTGACTCTATGTGGTTGAAAGAAAGGCTAAAGAATATAACACTGTATTTAAAAATATAACTATTAATAAAAAAATATAACACAATAGTTGGTTGAGCCAGATGCACTCAAGATCAATCTATGACATACGATTTTTTTCTGCTACTTAGAAGGAAAGCGAAGAAGAGTGAATCCGCCCGACTTAAGAAAGCTCCAGGGATTCCTGTTGGAGGAGATGAAGCTGGAACAGTGGAACAGAGAGGATGAGACAAGATTGAGAATGCGAGCGATAGGGAGTGATAGAGGGAGCGAGGGAGAGCACTGCTGATAGAATGGGGAGGGGATTGATTTAAGTTAGGTCACTCCTCATTTCGGCGATTGGCTTATCTCTGGTTTGCGATAGATCTTCTCTCACCTTGACCCTTGTCCACGTGACCCTCTCAACTGGAAGAAGTAGAAGAAACAAAGCCCAGGCGAATTCAGCAAGCCAATGCAAATGCTAAGTCTCTAAGGAGGTTCTTAGAGCTAATGTCTACTGATTTGAAATTGTAAATTATCAACAGTGTGACATGTCAATATCCCCTAAAACAACAGTTTCGTCTCATGTGAAACGTAAAAAAAAAAAAAAAAAATACTATTTTTAATTAATAAATTTTGTCCTGACTTAACTTTTAATGTAATTTTGAAACTAGAAGGGTCGAAGAAGGTGAGACTATTGTTGAAGTATTCAAAATATCATTTATTTTTTAGTTTTGGTGAACTATAGGCTATTGCACTTAATTAAAAAAAGCAACAAATATCTATAAACATTTAATGCAAGGGAATAGAATAAAAATCTCTGTCCCAGCCAGGGCTCGAACCTGGAACTCTTCCTTTCCGGGCCGGTATGCTACCATGGTAGCATTTGGCTTGGTAGTGTTAGGGGCAATGCTTTTCTATTGGTAACATACCGGCCCGGAAAGCAGGAGATCCAGGTTTGTAGAAATTTTATTCTATTCCCTCGCTATAATTGTTTAAAATTTATGTGGGATAATATACCACAACAAAATTAACACTTATAAACAAATATCTTTGTTTTTTAGTCTAACAAAATCAGTTCACCCGTTGAAGAATACTCTCCTTACAGACCAATAAACTGAAATGAGACTTTTGATCAAAGTGGCCTTTGAAAGGCAAATAACCCAACGTAAAAAACGCAAATTTAAAATTAGAACCAATAGCGATATTTCTTATACTTTACGTTCACTCCGAATCTGAATTTAAAGGACGCGAACATGACACTCTATTCTAAAATCTCTAATTTAGAAAAATGTCTGGATATGATATTCTACTAGACCAAATATGATATTCTACTTGTATTCTTTCCCAAATCAATATTTTGCTAGTAATTCATATTTTAAAAAATGTAAACTATATTATTAGATGTTCACGTAGGCTTCGTCGGTCGTCAGATGTATTTACCATTTCATCTTCCGGGTTGGACCGAGTCAAATTGTTGTTATTTGCCGAGCTATCGCACATTATGTGATGGCTTCTTCAGGGCTGAAAAGAGAATGAGAGTTGTAAAGAGAGATTTTTTTTTTCAAAAAAAAAAAAAATCTCTCTTTACAACTCTCATTCTCTTTTCAGCCCTGAAGAAGCCATCACATGATGTGCGAAAGCTCGGCAAATAACAACAATTTGACTCGGTCCAACCCGGAAGATGAAATGGTAAATATATATTATTAGATGTTTTTTGTTGTTTGGGTTCGGTCAAAATAGATCCAAAAAACGAAAGTTTGAAAAGACATGTATTTTAAAAAAATTATCTGCCAACGCTTTGGCTTACATTGTAACACATTTTTTTTAAATTTGTATTTTTTGGTTCTACTTTGACCGAACCTCAAAAAAAATCTAATAATAATATCTACGGTCAAAAAAACTCTCTATTTGTAAACTATATTGTTATTTAATGTTTTGTAAACAGATTTAAAAAAAATAAATTTCGATTTTTATGTTGCAGGTATGCTGTAGGTCCTCTACACTTTACATTACGTAAGAAGTAGGTACTTCGAAAAATAACATTTAAATTTAATTAAAAAACAATATCCTTTTCTGAAAATTGTAAATAACCAGCATGGATCAATTTATGTGTTCTATGAAAAGTCCTTAAAATAAGCAAGCTGTTACCACGCATAGAAAACACATCTTTTAGTGGAGAAACAGTTTTATAAACAACACGAATTTTGATAGAAAATGGTCAAAGTGCTAAAGTCTATCAATGTTATGTCAAGGAAGGCATCTGCTATTTTTTAAATGAAATTTTACTTGCCCCAAAAATATCACGTCCTGGTTAGAGGGATGATAAAGGTTTTATCCGGGGGGAGACAGATGGTGACGGATGGATACTTCCAGGCCTAGCTAGCAAAGTACAATTCGTAAAATAAACAATTTTTTATCAATACTCCTATATTTAAATTAATAATTTTATTTCCTTTATCGATAGAAATTAGTAACTCTATTTTGACACTAATTCAGCATCAATTAATTATGAAATACTTGATTATTGCTCCAAATTAATTATTACACTAATATTCTGCGACTGCACTTCAAAGTTTTTGTGTCGTGGTTTTAAAAGACATCGAATAAAGGAAATACCAATTATAAAAAATAAATCCTTTAACTAGCTGATGATTATATTTTGAATTATGTATATCAAAATAAAAACTTTATTTTTTATTAAAATAAATATTTTTAATATTTGTTATAATAACATTTGTTTTGAATAAAAAATATGTAATGTCCCTAATGAAGCTTAAGATTTATTGATGTAACTATAACCTCATCTACAGAAGCCTTCATAAAAAAATATCTGAAGATAAAGTGTCAGACGACTGAATACTCCTTCGCTGACACCCACCTCTCCCATCAAAAAAGCCCTTTTATAAACCAGTGTATACCACTCACATACCACTTTACCCTTTCAGCGAAACTCCCTTCATAATAAATCCCTAGAACAACAAAACCAAATTAAGAAACACCAGATCTGTGAAAAAACTGAAAAGTGCTCATACCATCACGAGACCACGATTTAAACCTGTAAAAGAAAGGCACACTGAAAAATTCCCTTCTGAAAAAAATATTTTTACTAAGGTACTCTCCTGGAGAAACCCTGAAAGATAATATAAAAAAAAATTTACTTTCCATTCAAGATAAATATTTAACAACAGGTTTATTAAAAAAGGACCGAGCTATGAAATATCTAACGCTATTAAAAAACACTATTATGCCCTGAAATCTACGAATTTTAATTTATCACTATTTTCGTACTAATATTAGCTGATTTCTTTTGAAAATATCTTAATTAATCTTAAAATATCTTATAAGGTAAACTACACACACACACACACACACACACACACACACACACACACACACACACACACACACACACACACACACACACACACNCACACACACACACACACACACACACACACACACACACACACACACACACACACACACACACACACACACACACACACATACACACACACGCGCGCCCGCACCCCCCTAACACCACACACTGCGTTATGTTAATGTTGTAAATAAGAACAGTTGGGAGAAAGAGTGTAGTGAATACAAAAAAAAAATTCCGGTTGTTTCCTATTGTCTGTAAGTTACGTAAAATCCTCTTTATTTCTTCGACTATGGAATAGTGGTATTTGTTACCATGCCTAACGTTTATGTACTGTCAGTTAATATAATAATGATTTTATTGGTCAGTCTCATTATGTTTAAGTAGTCAAGTGATTTCAGTCTGGTTGTTTGTGCATTTTGGTCCTAATTTCAATTTCAATACATCTTTGAGAATTAGTTTTACGTAAGTGGGACTGGCACCACCGACAAATTCTCCATCCTTACACTTCCGTCTGAGTATGTTTGTAAATCACTTTCGTCAGTATAATTTCTGAGTAGAGGGCTGGGTGTAGCCAAGTCTAGTTATGTGGAATATGTCTTTATGCCATGCTTCAAGATTAACAATCGAAATTCGCTTACAACGACTAATATACTTATGGGTATGATTTTCGCTAGAACAATGGGGTGGGGTTAATAATTTAGTTTTTATTTCAAAACTTCAAACTCTAAGATCGAATCCCTGACCATTCTTTCCTCTCTTTACTTTCACTTAACTAACGTATATATATCGTCCTGATGATGATATTTATGTTCGTATTTTGATAGCTTATAGATTTTCAGACTCTTTGTAAACTTTCCTTGCCGAGTTAAGGAGCATATTCCCATATGTAAATTTGGCGGAGAGAAGGCTGGGATTGACAGGAGGGGGCCGCGACATAAGTGCAGTCAGGAGGAAGTGACATAGAAGCGGAACGCTCTCAATAGCAGCATTGTACAGCTGGCAAGAAGGGTATTGGATTTTCCCTCGGGGAGTAGTGGTGATACAGGACCAGATCCGAGCCTTTGCGTCGAACCTCATGCCAAAAAAAAAAAAATTTCATTTTTTATTCAAGAAATAAATAATTTTTGGACATTCAATACTATTTAAATTTCACTAATTTAAATTGGCAACACTTCAAACATTTTTCTAATGAAAACATTTAAAAATCTCTTGAGTGGTAAAAAAAANATTAATTAATTAAATAATTATTTTACAGTTTTTGTGTCTTTTAAAATCGTATCGTATACATATTCAATATAAACAATGCAGCAAATTCAACTATCAAATGAGAGATATTTTAGTGTTATGCTCTGAAGAATGGTCAAGTCAGGTTTTGTGATCATTACCTAAATTCGAATATGAAAAAAAATTTCAGACCTGAAAATAAAAATATTTTCTATTATTAATTTATTGATGTTCCCCATCTCAAATAACTTGGTTACAGAAATTTATGAGAACATAGTAATATAAAAACAGCTATCGAAAACCAAATTTTAATGTTGATATTCATATTCTATAATATTTTTCTTAATACACATTAAGAAATCGGTTAAAGAAAATAATTTCATTTGTTGTTAGCCTCTCTTATATTTAAAATATGACAACAAAATTCCTTTTTTATACTTTTGATTTCAAACCCTTGAAAGAATTAATTTTTCGTCGTAATCATTAATAATTTTAAATTAAGTAATTAACATTTATTCATTTATTGTTAAGTAATTAACATTAATAACAGTAACTTAATAATACTTTGTTATGTAAGTTTAAAAAGATCAGTTTCAGTTGATGTACAGTTATACAAAAAAAATAGCATTTCATTTCGCATCAAATACAACTTTACCTGTTATTAATTAATTAAAATTTATATTCATATTGATAAATATATTACTAATTTTAACGCTCTAATGGTTGCTGAGTTTGATCCATCTTAATGAAATCCGCAATATACATCTTCTACTAGGAATATGTGTAGATTTAGGGGAGAATCGGGAGCCAAAATGTTTATTAATTGCAATGCTGGGTTTCAATACATACATTTTTTTTGTTTACATACAAAGATAACATATACTTCAAGTTAGTGTACATGTTTGAAGATAGAAGTTAGCTCGTGATTAATATTATTTTGAACACCGCTGTTGTCCCTAAGTGCCAGTGAACGTGTCACAGCCGAAAATCTTGGGCTACGACGAAGAGTATCTTCTGGAGTGATTCTTTATTCATACTTTGTTACTAAAAATTTTGTCGGCCTAACGTTTAAATGGGATTTTGTTCGCTTTGTGTGTGTAATATGGCACCTTAGTATCTGCTGAAGTATTAAATCTGTATTGGCAAGTTTCGAATTATGTAAACAGGAAAACAAAGTAGATTGAACTATTTTCTTTAATACATAGAAACTCGCTGCCTGTAACGCACCTAGAACTATCCACTTGCTTAACACCGTTCTTAACTAAAATGATTTGCCCTAAGGTTAAGATGAACGGAATCTTTGAAAATGGAGGGCGTGCCTACATCTATAAGTTTGTCGAGAAAAATTTGAATTGTTCAGAGGGAAGCTCTTTCAAGACGGGAAGAAGACATTTTACCGGGTGATAACTGAGTACAAAAATTGATCAGATCAGAGAGAAACTTAACTAGAGTTAATGAGAGGGAATAGAATAAAAAATCTATCTGTCCCAGCCAGGAATCGAACCTGGATCTCCTGCTATCCGGGCCGGTGCACTTACCAATTGTGCTATCACGACGCGCCAGGTATCCCATTTAATTCCCTCTACATTGGCAAGAGCCTAACCTACGAGAAAGACGAGAACTTCGTCTTAAACTCGAAGTAGCTGACATTGTCAAACTATTTGTCGACTCTCGTAATTTACTTTATTTAATTTAAATTTATAAATATTTTATTTGGTTGTGGTTTTTTATCCAACGTAAATTTTAAACAATTAATGAGAGGGAATAGAATAAAAAATCCATCTGTCCTGCCTCGTCTTTCTCGTAGGTTAGGCTCTCGCTAGTGTAGAGGGAATTTAATGAGTTATCTAGCTAGTCCTTGTGGTGTAATGGCTTAACACACCGGCCCGGATAGCAGGAGATCCAGGTTCGATTCCTGGCTGAGACAGATAGATTTTTTATTCTATTCCCTCTCATTAATTGTTTAAAATTTGGGTGGGATTTAAAACCACAACCAAATAAAATATTTATTAACAAGAGTTCTTTAATACCGACGTTTCGGCGTGGAAAGCAAGACAATTTCAAGGTTAAACAATTATGAAAATGCAGAATATAGAGTCCATGTGTGATTTCAACAAAATTCTAAATGTACTTGGTTGATAGATAGGAGAAAAGACATGAGGGGTATGCAAAACGGGGCAAGGAGCAGGTAAATTGGGAGTCGGCAGATATCAAAGGACGGATTATAGTTGAGGTAGGTAGGTAGAAATTAGGTAAAACAGGGTAGAGGAGGAATCCTAGATCGCGGGAAATATCATAAGGTAGAAGGAGTAGGGGAATAGGATAAAGGTGTAATGATTGAAATTCTTTTTAAATGTGGAATATGATCGTATAAGTGGAGGGCATTTGGTTTCAACAAAGCTCTTCATGTTTTAAGATGTCACAGGACATTAAAGTCTATAGAATTTCACGCAGGACCAATTAGACACTGCAGCACTGGAAAATATTTAATGGGGTTCCAATTTTTTTTTTTTTTTCTATTTTGAAGAAAACGAGTTTGATGTGCTCGACCTTTACCTATACTAAAAGAGCTCTTTAAAATGTTTCAGCTTTGAATTATCTGTATGTTGTTCAATTCTTACTAACAGACAGCACATGTCTTGAAAACAAAACTGTGACATTTAAAATATGAATTTAAAGGATCGAAATGTGTTCTCCTTCCTAGTGTGATTTTTTTCTAAACCCGTGGTGTTTATGCCCAATAAATAATTTTTTTGTCTCGCACGTCGGATTGAATGTATTTCTGAAATCATGAGAAGAATTTGAATGTATTAAAGAATGTGATTGTGGTGTAAGAGAATCGATGAATAGAGGTGCTAAGGAACCGTATGATATGTGTGGCGCCGAAAAGTCGTCTACGCCTCCCTTGCCAACAAATAAAAAGAAAAGGATGTTTATAAGTAATTTTAAGTTATAATATACTTTGATAATAATAAAAATACTGATATTAATGGGGATTTTGAAACAGTTAAAACGTACCCCTGGGCTTATTGTACGTCTCTCCCATGGAGATCATAAGTTCCAACACTCATGGTCATAAATGTGGGGTTGCTTCGCAACTTGAATTGCTGAATTATTAACTAAAATGTTCTTTCACCAAGTCTTTGCGAAATGCAAGAGAACAGAGACCTTATGAGTGCGCCGACTTGGCCTAGAGGATCCAATAATGACTCCCAAGCTTGGCTCTACGGGTTCGAGTCCCGCCGAGGGCTGGCTTACTTGCAAACTTGCTCTAAGATGTGTAATAAGGGTACGGAATTCTCGAGAGAGCAAATCATATTTATTAAGCAGTTTATGAAAGTATTTATGCATTAGTAATAGCTTTTTGCTGCGGAATTTAACAAGAAAGATATTTTTAAAAGGCAGTGTTTATTGAAGAATTTCTCGCAGTATTTTGGGAAAGTGTCTACTTTTTTTTTTATCTTTAATTTTCAATAACTTTGTGGCTTGCTAAAGTTCGGATGAGATCGGTTCCCGGTCTCAAAGTCTTCCTGTTGTTCAACTCTCCCAAGTTCTAAAGTAAACTTTCGTCAAGAAGTTTCAATTCAGGTGTTATTATCCCTAATAATGCTGATTTCACAAAATAAACACTTCAATAATGCTTGGTATACAGATTTATTTTTAAGAAAATATTTTTTTATTTCATGAAGAGAGGATTGTCGGGAATTCGGTCATGGTGGTTGAGCAATTAACTTTATTTATTTGAATTAAATTCGAGTTAAGCATTTAAATTAAATTTGACCGAACAAATCCAATTTAACTTTCAACATGAGAGTTGGTAAGATTTTTAACCAATTGATTGGTGGTTTCCTGTAAAATATTATGTCAATATATTCATTTTATAAGATGAGCTTGTGATATATTTATTATCAATGTTATTGATAATAATTTTAAATTAATTCTATAATTATATAATGCACCGAAACTTTGTACTTCATGAATATTGAAATAGATTTTGGTCTTGGTTATTTACGAAATAAGATTATTAAGAAAGTGGCTCTAGAACTTTTATTAGATTATTCCTTATAGTTTTGAAGATGATAATTCTATTATTTATTAAAAACACCTTGTCGAAGTTGAGATCACATCGATGGAATCATTGCTTACGTAAATATAATCTGATTTTTAAATAAAGTTGATTTTATAATGAAGTCACCTGAAATTCAGTTTTCGCCAGAGAAAAAAAAATCTTATTATTTTTAATATATGGGAACAATTTTTACCCCAGCAAATCTCAGGTCTATACATTCTACATTCAATTTATGGAAAATGGGGCAGTGAGAAGTGGGAATACATATTGAAGAAGTGGAATGTTTGATATTTGGCAGTTACGAAGCATACAACCGAGGACAAAGCGTTAAACTATAGAAATGATTGTATGAAGAACGAAAGGAAAAACAAAAACAACAAAACATTTTCTCACTGGAAACTGTCAAAATTCATTTATATATTTAAATTCTAAAAGTTTTTGTGTGTTCCATGTGCAAACTCATATGTCTGAACATTTCTGACTGAAATTGTATAAGCAGGTAGTCAACTAGATAAGACGAATCGTAGAAAATGTTTTATTAAAAATTATACAATGGTTTTTATGTAATAAAATTATTAATTTTTAAACTTTGAATAAAATGAAACAGCTACAATCATGTCAAAATGAGTTGTCTTCCCCTTTATTCCAATATCAATTTGAAATATTTCATGTACAATGTTTACTAAAAATTATTCATAATAAAATGGCTGAAAGTTATTCGAATAAGCATGTCGCTGATTTTGAGATGTATTTTCAAACGTTGAAAAATGGATTTTAAACCTCTCTTTTGCCTGCTTTTAAATATGGCTGTTTAGGTAATCTGTAATTAAGGTATTCGGAATCATTATGAATAATAGCTTCCAGTAGTTGATCAACGCAGATGACCTGGATATTATTTTTAGATCCTAAAAGGGGGTTGTACAAGTCTTTTTGGTCATTGTAGAGGCATCAAACTAAAATTCAATGAGCCTAATAATAAATATACAGTTGCAGGCGATGGGGTTAGGCCAGGAGAGACATTTTTCAGTACAAGAGAGTAATTGAATACACCTATTTTTGATGTCTGGTCACTACTGAAAATTGTATTTCTGTTGAAGGTTTAGAATTCCGAAGCTTACGAACTCTCTTCGAAATAACGATGGTTTTACTCTTATATTATACTAAACTATGTACCTAACAATTATACCTAACAATATACCTATCAATTAATTTCTTACTACACTTAACAATTTGTACCTATGTCTAACGATATTCCTAATAATGTATATATAAATAAAATCTAACATACTTGACTTATGAATCAGAAACTTATATGAAAAAAAAAATATCTTGTACCAGAATCGCTGTTCACGAAAATGGAAAACTGCGGTTCATATACGGTTTAGTGTAGTACAGAAACACCTACTAGTACCTAATATTCAGAAATACAAACCTGTGACTGAAAAGCTTTTCCTAAGCTAAGATTAAGATGTGGCACGGATAACTACAAGCAAAATATTCTAGAAGATACTAAAGAAACTAATGTATGTGTAGGAGATGAGGTCAACCCAAACGAATGATTGGTGTGGCTCACGAAAAGAGGAGCATATGTGAGACTGAGGGGCATCGGCACAGGACGAGGAAGATTGATGGAAGCCGATCCAGGAGGCCTTCACTCAGCCTTAGAAGTATATACGTATATGCACAATAGAAGTATAAAATGCACAATAGAACAGTCCTCTGTGGTTATTTGTAAATAATTACCATTAGGAACAACGTATGTAACTAATCAAATATTGAATTAAAGCTATATACATACAAGACTACAAGGCTGATCATTAAAAATTATATTAGCTTGAACTAGAATAATTAGAAATTGGATCAGTGAGAATCCAAAGTCAGGAAACATTAGTTTGATTCAGTAGAATAATTGATATAGATAGATATGATATTTCTTTATCAAGCTATTATAGTTATTTTTTTATCTAAAAACTATGCGTCTTATGAAAATATCTTTTTTTTTTTTTGCTGTGTTAGCCTCCCTTGCAACCACTTAGGGTCAATGGAGGTAGGGGCTATCTACAGGTTGCCACCCTTTTTTAGACACCCATGGCACAGGACAAGCTTCTATATTATAAATAAAAGATTGACCTGGGCGGGATTTGAACCCGCGGCGTCAGGATTGCGAGACCCGTACGGATCCAAAATTTTAATATATGTACCGCCGAAGCGAGTACAAGTTATGAAAATATCAATCAAAGGAATGAGTAGTGTATGCCCAGAATATAAATTTCAGAGTGTCAGTGGCTAACTGCTAGTAATTAATATATTCAATAATAAAAACTTTTGAGATAAATAAATACTTATCTGTTAAGTACCTAATAAGTGGGACGAAGTGTTTTTGTCTGGAAGCGGTTCAGTACAGAAAGGGCAAATACAGGGTAGAGCCGTTCAAGAGCACTCAGGGCAAAAAGCACTCGGCTCAGTTTCACTTGAGTGACCGAAAGCCCTCAAGTGGGGGTGGCCAGTCTTATGGGAGGCCTCACGCGAGCCACCACCCCTCTGCTTTGCCTCCCCTCTGAACCTGGCAGGGGAGGTGCCTTCATCCCTCGAGATTTGGGACGGTAGACGAGCCGAGGGAGAAGGGGGTAGGCGAGGATGGGATTCTAAACGCCCATGGCTCGAGGTAACATTGCCCAGGGCGCGACTCAAACCCTTAGAGCCGGACTAGCTGGACCTTGAACATGGATCCCCTCAGCCAAGGGCCAAATGGGGAAGTACAGTATTGTCGAGAACCACAATTGACATAATTAATGAGAGGGAATAGAATAAAAAAATCTATCTGTCCCAGCCAGGAATCAAACCTGGATCTCCTGCTATCCAAGGACTAGCTAGATATCTCATTAAATTCCCTCTACACTAGCGAGAGCCTAACCTACGAGAAAGACGAGAACTTCGTCTTAAACTCGAAGGAGCTGACGTCAAACTATTTGTCGACTCTCGTCATTTACTTTATTTAATTTTTAATTTATAAACATTTGATTTGGTTGTAGTTTTTTATCCCACGTAAATTTTAAACAATTAATGAGAGGGAATAGAATTTAAAAAAAATTTACGTGGGATAAAAAACTACAACCAAATCAAATATTCACAATTGACATATTGTCTTTTCACCGATTCCATTAAATTACCAATAATCATAAAGTGTACAATAATGAAAGTCTTACAAACCAAAATAAATTAATAACAAATGGTAAGGTCACTTATGCTGGCTCGTCTAGAGTGAGTCTATCACCGGGAGGGAAGAATGGGGGAATCGCTCAACATAGTTAAATTCTTAAATTTCTTCTTGATTATAAGCTTTTCTTAAATATTATAGAAATAATGCAGAACATTGACGTTCGAAAAATACATTTTCTATATATCATGTTTAATTATATTCATGAAACTCATAAAAACGGAGACTTAATAATTATTTAATTAAGTCTTCCTTTATGTTTCACCACCCACATAAAGCAGGATAGGGAGATAAAACTTTAAAACGAGGATGTAAAGTTAGTGAGTTATTTCAACTTTTTAGATTTTAAAAAATCACATACAAAATTAAACTAACAATTTTAATATCTGGATTTTTTGTACACCTCCTCCCTTATTTTCAGTTTCTGCAATTAACGATTTCCTCCAATGGTTTTTTGTGTAATAACCTGGACGTTGATCCGTGATATTTTATCGTGATTTAATTATGAAATTTTAAACACCCTTCTTAATACACAATTTTCTTGTAAATTTAAATCATATCAGAAAATCATAATTTAAACTTACTAGGTTTCTTAAATTATTTTATCAAACTAATAAGAAAGAATTTATTTTTTAGTTGTTTTTTTTTTTCCATATACATCTCCCATGCTCCTTTATGACTTTT
Source organism: Oncopeltus fasciatus (assembly GCA_000696205.2). Taxonomy (NCBI): domain Eukaryota; kingdom Metazoa; phylum Arthropoda; class Insecta; order Hemiptera; family Lygaeidae; genus Oncopeltus; species Oncopeltus fasciatus. Next base: position 97,756 of record KZ807484.1, on the reverse strand, counting down.
ACGTTACCAATAGATATGAATGCATGTAAAATATTACAAAATACTGTTCTACCATATATTTCTACTATTCTCATATATAGATAAGTGAAGAGTTAATTATTTTTTTAGGAGAAAAAGAGTGAGTGAGCGAGAGAGAGAGAGAAAAGAGAGAGAGTGACGAGCTCTCTGCCATCGGTGCTTTCATTTGTCGGATATTCAAGGCTAGCTGTTGTCAGCTACACTCAAGTATAGTAACAATTAAACATTGCGGCTTTTATATGTGCATTTAATACATTGAGAACTGGTTCCCAATCAATATTTTCCTGTTCATAATTGGAAGATGTCTTATTCTTTCTTGGTTCAATTTCTTCTATATGCGAAGCTTGCATTTTTGTGTGTTGTTTCTCTCCTATTAGATTGATTAAGGAGGTCCATGTTTGGAGATTCCAGTTACATAAATTTGCTCATGCATTAAGACTTTATTAACATATGATATTATGATACGATCAATAAATAATCAAATAATAATACAATTTACATTGAAAATAATTTTCAAATTTGGATGAATACATTTATAAGCACATGGCACTTGGGTAGTAAGCTGGAGGAGCGATAAGGACACAAGAGGAGGAAGGAAACGGTCATTCTTGATACTCCTTGGCTGAACACTAACTTCCAGAGATAGCAAGGAATTTCTGAAGGAAGTCATATGCCCCATTCTGAGCGAAGGGATAGCAGTACATGCTAGTCAGCCATACCACCATTTCAGGAGTACCATCGTTTCTTGTTTAAATTGCATTTACTTCAAAATGTAATGAGTAATTCTTTGTTTTAAAATGAAGAGCAATATAAGTAAAAATTAGGAAAAATTGGGTTCGGAAAATTTTAGTAAAGTCTTAAATTCATTCAATAATAGCTGTGACATCTGTCTTCATACACTAAACACTGGCTTCATTGTTCAGGAAAAATTGTTGAGCCTTGTCATAGATAAATTAGATAAATGTGTGCAAATGAGCCCAATCCCATGTTCTCGCTATGTTCAAGTTTGTTTCACCCTCTTTCTGAATTAGTTTTATTGCTATTACCATTGTAAAATTTTCTTATTGTGCTAAACTTATATATGTAATATTTAACTCACACCAGCTGAGATTAATTCTTAATATTCCTTTTATGATTTTCTCTGAATCTCTATTTTTCTCCCTTGAGTTAATTGATTCATTTCGCTAAGTATGTTTGCTATGTATATGAAAATCTTTAATGTTACATAAGGCATGAAAAAAAGAATTGCAAAGGAAGAAGTAATACAAATTTTAAATGAAGCTATCAAATGAAAACCCATCCCCTTGCTTTGATTATTAATATTGATCTTTCGAATTTCTTTAAGGACGGTCGCTTTTTTCATTTTCGTCCAAAACCATATAATCTGTTAACTCAAAAAAAGCCACAACCAGTCTCCAACATAGTGAGAATAGCAAAAATGTTTTAAATGTTCCCTTTTTGAATTTTTACGGTATTATTACGAAAACATTACACTAATTGTTATGAGAATTGCAATTATTGTTATCTCTATATGCAATTAGAAATTTGTTTATCTGATATTCCCATAATTTAAAATTAAACTTTCGTTGGTAATAAATGGATCATTGGAAGGACATCTCATACAAAGTGTTTGAAATTCGTTTCCCTCTCGAATCTAAAGTTAAGCAGAGGCACTTATCTTTATTAATCGTTGGCTTTTGGTAGAACATAAAACCAATATTGCTGTTTGAATTGGATGCTGAATGAGACCAGCAATCCAATCAAACTTCTTAATAAACTTTCAGTAATTCGAGGCGACATCAGGGAAGTTTTTAGTTGAGTCTTGTTGCTCGACTTCTGCGGTTCCACCAGACTCCAATCCAGACCACTAATCGTGCACTCAGACAAGTGCAATATGTCGCACAAGTTCAAGCTATTTTATCTGTTTGCAATCTATACATACAGAAATCATCTCCCTCTTATATATATTTAGTAATAAAAAACAGGTGGGATAGGGAGTTCCGTGCACTCACAAAGAAAAAAAATCACAAGGAGCAAAATTTTCGGGGATTTCTCACTGACGAAGCGCGATTTTACTCTTTGTGATTTTTTTCTTTTTGTGTGCGCACTGCACTCCCTATCCCCTGTTCTTGATTGCTATATATCGCAGCCGCGAGTGTTTCATTTTCTATATATATAATGCTTGTTATTTTAAATAAATTATGACGAAAATATTATGTGTGCTCAACAGCGCTATCATAAATATATACTAAAATGAAGTTAACAGCTGAACTTTAATGCAACAATTATTTACCGTTTCTTCTTCCGGGTTGGACCGTGTCAAATAGGTGTTATTTGCCGAGCTTTCGCACATCATGTGATGGCTTCTTCAGGGCTGAAAAGAGAATGAGAGTTGTAAAAGAGATTTTTAAAAATCACTCTTTTACAACTCTCATTCACTTTTCAGCCCTAAAGAAGCCATCACATGATGTGCGAAAGCTCGGCAAATAACACCAATTTGACACGGTCCAGCCTGGAAGAAGAAACGGTAAATACTTCTGACGACCGTCGAAGCCTACGTGAACAATTATTTGACGAAATGGTTTCGAGCATATCTGCATAAGGATGAAGTGGTAAGCTGTATCATTCAGAGATTTTGAGTTTGTCAGTTTAAGAATTAAAATGACAATTATGGAAGACGTTCGAAACGATAAAATGCTGGGTAGAGTAGGAGCCTCTTTGCAGCTGAGCCTGCTAAGGATATTTTATTAGCAAGAGGTAATATTGCTTTTTTTGTTTTTTTTACTTGATGGAAATGGATAAAAATGCAAGGATTGTATGAGATTTTTAGAAATTCGTTAGTTGTAAGAATAGTTGGCTGATATAAGAAAGATTTAGGACTACTTAAGTTGATACTTATCAACTAGACTAGCTAGTTGAAGACTGCTGCTGGCTGGAGACAGGTTCATTGGGGAGGCTTATATTGCATTGATAGTATGCCCAAAAGATGAGGTTTCCAGATAAATAGAATTCGCCTGACAAAGCCAGCAGAGTAATCTGAGCGATCTGTAGTGTTAAGTACCACACACCTTCACCTTCACTCTACCGTCAGCTCTTTCGGCCCTGTAAATCCTCTAGCCTTTTACTTATAAAGTAAATAAATAGAGTCCTTAGACTCTGCCCATTTCCTAATTGAACAACAGGTAATACAATACTAAATGTACTCTGCAATAGTGGACAAAGAGAACAGAACCGACATTGATAGTCTTAATCCCCTGTTTCATTGGTAGGCCAAGATCTAATTGACCTCCCCTCATATCAGCTATTAGAACGTATAATTGTTTATTACAATTAAATTAATTATAATTTATTTTGGTGTTAATTATGGCTCATAACAATATATGTATATATCCTGCGTTATTTCAACATGTCCCATTTAGTAATACTGTTCACTTTTAGAGCTAAATATTAAATAGTATTAATACTAAATATTTTCTTTTTGCTATGAGGAGACTTGAGATATCAATCAATGAGGAATATCCCAAACAATGCGTCACTCTTATCTATAAAGAGAAAGAAAGATTGAGTCTTATTGTAGCTGAGCACTGTGATAATCATTGAGTTGGAAGTTGAGTTGAATTAGAAGTAAACATTAACCAAGACGGCAATATTTTCTTCTTTAGCTCTAGCCCCTTTTTTCCCCCCCTTTTAGACAAAGTAATTTTAAAAGCTTATCAAGGCTCACGTTCTTCCCTTCTCCCCTTAACGCTCGCCTAAGTAAGATTTTTATCATTTATCCTCGGGCTGTGAGATACCGCCTCCAGCGATGGAAGTGACCGAATTAAATAGAATTATAGAAGCCACAAGTTTTCATTAGTGTCTTAGGGGGTTGCGGGGGTCTCTGCAGTGCCCCAATTTCCCACTTCACTTATTAAAGCTGGAACCCCCCCAAAATTTAGCGATCCTCTATGTATATACCCCACTCGTCGTAATAACCACGCAGGAGATGCTTAGTTGAAGCATATATTTCATTAAAGATAAATATAAATAAGAGTAAATAATAATATTCATATCGATTATTTATTAATTAATTATATCGGTAATTATACCTTATAAACATATCCAACCTAAACAACCTTGATTGAACCCCAGAAAATTCTCTACTATTACTATTTCTGTGTTTTAGTCCACCCAGTCTTGTAGGTTCCTTAAATTCTTCACTCCTTCATATATATATATAGAAAATGAAACACTTGTGGCAGCGACATTTAGCAATCAAAAACAGGTCGGATAGAGAGTGCAGTGAATACAAAAAGAAAATATCACAAGGAGCAAAATTTTCGGGGATCTCTTCGTCAGTGAGAAGTGAAGAGATTCTAATATCTCTTTTTTTTTTAATTGTGTTGATAAAATATTATAAAGAGGAAGTTTTTTTTATATTATTTTTGTTGTCTAATTTTTATGGTTCTAACCTTTTTCGATATTATTTCCAATATTTGTTATACTAAGACGCAGAAATTAAAATCTTATCTCGCTAGTATTAAAATATATTTTTTTTTGTAATCATCGTTATTACACCTCGTTTACGACTCTCCCCTCAGTATAGTCAGGTTTTTGTTCATTCTAGCAAGATATTATAAAATAAGGGCCACTTTCAGCCCTTATCAGTAGGTCTTATCGCTCTACATCATTATCTTCCTGTCTGTCTCTCAATGGTCTAGTGACCTCTATCTCCCTCCTTCGGTCTCGATTTCAGGCAAGAACGAATTCATTCAATAGTTTATAAACAAAGCTTAAATATGGAATTAGAATTTTTATTTGAAGAGTTTTGGAGAACGAATTGACAGATATTTATCTTTAAAAAAATTAAATTTAATTTCAAGAATTCCCACTCATTTATATTGGTCTGATTTTGTTCAATTACGAACTCAGCCATTCATTTTAAAGTTAATAAACTTGCCAACTTCTACCAACTGGTCCTAACCAACCCTCTAAGATTTAATCTTTAAATTTTTTTCTTATTATAAATATTTATTTGTTCATATTCAATTTCTGTCAAAATATCCCCTCATTCAATAGACGAATTTCATCCAATCACAAATCATTATCTATTATCAAAAATATATATAAAAAAAAAGTGAAGTTTTGAGATACAAATGAGCAGAAGAGGAATAACGATTAAATTTTACTTTAGAATGGCCGGGAAAGACCGCTCTCTCATAGTAGTTAGATCCCTTAATGTCAACCTGAACAAATATTTTTCGTAAAAATTATATATAAGATATGATATTTTTACTCACATTAAGTCTTATAAACTTTATCGGAATTCTAAATTACGACTATAAATTTTGGACTTCCACCAAAGCCTCTTTTTTTTCCTCGTGCGTTATTAGAAAAAAAAAAATCTAAAGTCTAAAATGAACACCTAAATACTTAATATTTTTTTTTAAATTTTTTTATTGTGATATATTATCCCACGTAAATTTTAAACGAATAAATGCTAGGGAATAGAATAAAAATCTAACTGTCCCAGCCCTGGATTTATTTTATTCCCTAGCATTTACTCGTTCTAAATACTTAACTTTTTTTTTTTTTAATTTAGAAAGTAGGAAAGCGCCCATAACACTCGACATTATATTCATTAATATCCTCAACATGCGTTTTTGTAAAAATGTTAATAAAACATGAATGACAAAAATTACATTTGACACCTATTTTGTTATTTATATTTTTTTTCTTGTAATGACAAAGATATTAAGATTTCAAAATTTGCCATTCCTCTAAATCCCCCTCCTCCTAAATCATTTCAGCCATTAACGAATTTATCATATTCAAAATTACGGACGCTTGAGTGCCTGCAGTGTATATATATAAAAGAACATAACGGTGAATGAGCGTAGTAAATACCAAAAAAAAAAAAAAAAATCCACTCAGAGTATTCTAAATTTTTGGTTTTGAGTTTTTGGACCTTTTGTCTCAGAGGAGTGAGGAGAACTCAACTCTTTTTTCAAAAAGCAGTCTCCCCAAAAACTTAAAACCAAAAATTTAGAATACTCTGTTATTTTTTTTGTTTTTGTGTGTGTACATTACGCCCATTCTTCGTCCTTTGCCCATTACACACACACACACACATGTATACGGAAAATCAGCTAATATTGATAATGGGAATGGATATTTTTTTGTAATAAATTATAATTAATTATTTTAAAGGTACGTTAAATTTTAGTGTTCGTAGTTTGAATTAAGGAACGTGTTACGTTATGTGGAGCTGAAGTATTCTCCCTCAAGCCCACCGGAGGTTTCGCCTGACGAGAAAAGGTGTTTTCAATTAAGCTGAAGAGATGGCAGTTCTAAGACGCTGTAAGCCCGCGACCGAGGTACTTATATAGCCCGGGGAATCGGAAACCCTAAGTAGCCAACTCGCTTTTCGACGAAGCCAACTTAAGCTTTACGGCTTCGACCAGATAATCGGTCGCCCTTCCAGGGGGTTGTTCTAAATTACGTCACCGCTCAGGAATCTCGGGGGTTGACAACGGGGAACTTTGATCTTGAAACCATCCCTTGGAAGTGAGTCGGATTACCCTGTGTATCTCCACTCTCCAATGCCAAAGTACTACTATAACAATGAAATAGGTACTTTCTATAAATGTATATATTCCATAAGAAAGTAATTATTACTTAATGAAACATTCTCTCCTCTTAATTTGAATCGTACAAGGAGCTAGGGAAAAAAAAAAAAAAAAAAAAAAAGAACTATCTCAGTCGGGGAACGAACCCAAAGAGAGTTTTTTTTTTCTAGCTCCCCGTACAATTCAGGTAAATAATGAAATGGGGGATTATTTTACTACAATTATCATAGTGATTTGCATTCTCTCTTCTATTCTGAAATGTAATGAACAAATGAATTGTCATTTATTTATATTATTTGATATCCATTATGTAGCATTCAATGTTCTTCCAGTAACTGTACTGGCATCATTAGCGCTAAAAGAACAGCAAATTTTATGTATATCATTTTTTTAAGTATAAAGTTTCTGTAGTGTCATAATGAAATAATATTATTTACACGTAGAGAGAGGGAATGAAAAAAAAAACAACCTCTCATAACATAAATTACCACGAACTCTTTACTTGCATTTCCTACCCGGAAATTAAGTCATATAGAATAAAGAAATATTTTTTTTAAAAGCTGCTAAAATATATTCAAACAGAATAATCCTAGCAATCAGAATGAGAGAACATGGAAGCATGTAGAATGCAGAAGAAAATGACGAAAAAACCATACTGTCCCCAGTAAACATGTGTAAAATAGCCAAAAAAAACATATTCTGAATTTGAAGAAAACACTGGACAATGAAAATAATATATTTAATATTTAAAACATTTCTTTTAAGAAATAAAACTGTATTTACATTTTTATTACATTAGTAGTTACATTCTACACAATACCCCACTCGTCGTAATAACCACGCAGGAGATGCTTAGTTGAAGCATATATTTCATTAAAGATAAATATAAATAAGAGTAAATAATAATATTCATATCGATTATTTATTAATTAATTATATCGGTAATTATACCTTATAAACATATCCAACCTAAACAACCTTGATTGAACCCCAGAAAATTCTCTACTATTACTATTTCTGTGTTTTAGTCCACCCAGTCTTGTAGGTTCCTTAAATTCTTCACTCCTTCATATATATATATAGAAAATGAAACACTTGTGGCAGCGACATTTAGCAATCAAAAACAGGTCGGATAGAGAGTGCAGTGAATACAAAAAGAAAATATCACAAGGAGCAAAATTTTCGGGGATCTCTTCGTCAGTGAGAAGTGAAGAGATTCTAATATCTCTTTTTTTTTTAATTGTGTTGATAAAATATTATAAAGAGGAAGTTTTTTTTATATTATTTTTGTTGTCTAATTTTTATGGTTCTAACCTTTTTCGATATTATTTCCAATATTTGTTATACTAAGACGCAGAAATTAAAATCTTATCTCGCTAGTATTAAAATATATTTTTTTTTGTAATCATCGTTATTACACCTCGTTTACGACTCTCCCCTCAGTATAGTCAGGTTTTTGTTCATTCTAGCAAGATATTATAAAATAAGGGCCACTTTCAGCCCTTATCAGTAGGTCTTATCGCTCTACATCATTATCTTCCTGTCTGTCTCTCAATGGTCTAGTGACCTCTATCTCCCTCCTTCGGTCTCGATTTCAGGCAAGAACGAATTCATTCAATAGTTTATAAACAAAGCTTAAATATGGAATTAGAATTTTTATTTGAAGAGTTTTGGAGAACGAATTGACAGATATTTATCTTTAAAAAAATTAAATTTAATTTCAAGAATTCCCACTCATTTATATTGGTCTGATTTTGTTCAATTACGAACTCAGCCATTCATTTTAAAGTTAATAAACTTGCCAACTTCTACCAACTGGTCCTAACCAACCCTCTAAGATTTAATCTTTAAATTTTTTTCTTATTATAAATATTTATTTGTTCATATTCAATTTCTGTCAAAATATCCCCTCATTCAATAGACGAATTTCATCCAATCACAAATCATTATCTATTATCAAAAATATATATAAAAAAAAAGTGAAGTTTTGAGATACAAATGAGCAGAAGAGGAATAACGATTAAATTTTACTTTAGAATGGCCGGGAAAGACCGCTCTCTCATAGTAGTTAGATCCCTTAATGTCAACCTGAACAAATATTTTTCGTAAAAATTATATATAAGATATGATATTTTTACTCACATTAAGTCTTATAAACTTTATCGGAATTCTAAATTACGACTATAAATTTTGGACTTCCACCAAAGCCTCTTTTTTTTCCTCGTGCGTTATTAGAAAAAAAAAAATCTAAAGTCTAAAATGAACACCTAAATACTTAATATTTTTTTTTAAATTTTTTTATTGTGATATATTATCCCACGTAAATTTTAAACGAATAAATGCTAGGGAATAGAATAAAAATCTAACTGTCCCAGCCCTGGATTTATTTTATTCCCTAGCATTTACTCGTTCTAAATACTTAACTTTTTTTTTTTTTAATTTAGAAAGTAGGAAAGCGCCCATAACACTCGACATTATATTCATTAATATCCTCAACATGCGTTTTTGTAAAAATGTTAATAAAACATGAATGACAAAAATTACATTTGACACCTATTTTGTTATTTATATTTTTTTTCTTGTAATGACAAAGATATTAAGATTTCAAAATTTGCCATTCCTCTAAATCCCCCTCCTCCTAAATCATTTCAGCCATTAACGAATTTATCATATTCAAAATTACGGACGCTTGAGTGCCTGCAGTGTATATATATAAAAGAACATAACGGTGAATGAGCGTAGTAAATACCAAAAAAAAAAAAAAAAA
>KZ807484.1:62709-78753 GCA_000696205.2 Oncopeltus fasciatus | reverse complement strand
TATAGATATATATATATAAATGAATCCTTCCTTGCTATATATATTACTTGCATATTAGAGAAATCTAAATCACTCAGCTTATCTCTCTGGCGTTAATGATCAAAGGTTGGTTGACAAGCCATTAGAAGAAAAAATCTCAATTACTTTAACATAGCCCTCTAAGAGCCAAGTGCATGAAATTAGGTAAGATGTATAAATTATGTAGGGCATAATTTTATTAATTGATTGAATTGCAATACTTTTGGTTATGGAAGTAACAACCAAAATTGAAAGTAATTTTGTAAGTAATAACTTACATATTAGATTTTAATTTGAAAGTCTAATCCGAAATGTTCTCGTTCAAAAAGACTGAGGCAAAATTATTACAGTATTTTTTCTCGCCCATTTTTACAGCACTCTTACAGCAAACCACTTGGGAATGAAAGACGAAAAAATGCAGTTTTTTTTTCATTAGATCTGGATTAGTAAAAACATTGAAGTCACAATAGAGATAAAATTTTGCCATCGTTGTTTCTCTGGATTAGTACCGAAATTTACAGAACTGGATACTATGAAATTGCAGACTGAACATTTCGGTTTCTATATTAATTTTCGTTAATTTCAAAATATATTATTCTTTTATTAATGTTCGATATACCGTAAAAACCCATATACTGTGTGTAATACATTGATAGAAAGTCAACGTAAGGAATCATTAATTTCAAGTTTTGAATATTATCATCGGACTAAATTCTTTAAGACAATTCCCTCAAGGTTGATTACCTTAAGGGTAATTTGTGCACCTCCTATGAGTTTTGGAATTTAAAAAAATCTTCACTTATCAACCTTATGTGAAGCTAATATAAAGTATGGATATTGGGAGGAGACACCAGAGGTGTAAAGATGAAGGGTTAAAGTACGCCTGACTTGCATAAGGGTCTTGGGTTCAAATTACAGGATCTGTCTGTCTACAGGTTACATCTCATCATAAGGAATAATCCCTCACAGAAAACTTAAGGAACTTCTAGATTATCAGGGTTTGGAAATAGGTCTAAGCGTCTTACTAATCCGAATGTTTGTGAAAATCAATGAGCTAGTTATAAATTACTTGGGTCTAGGCAAGTGCACACAAGTACCGTAAAGAAGTCGCCCAGTTTGTCCTTCGTATTCAGTACCACATAAACAAGTGATGCTGTTCCATTTGACCGTAAATTTGGGTTTACTGTTGTTAGTGAGATATCTTCCTGTCACCTATTTGGGCCATTCTTTCTTTGGGCTGGTTCTTTAGCTTACGTGTCTTTCCCGATCTATGGAATAATGTTCAGGGTAAATCTTGTTTTCTAAGGCGGGATGGTAATTCCGAATCAAGGTACCTATTTGTGTTGCAGTTTCCTTTACACCGTGTATCCTAGTATTCCATCTTATTATTTCCTTAAGTCAACGTCTAGAGATAGGATTTAACTATCATTTGATTTCCATTAAGACCTGCACATCGGCATGTATGCAGATTGATAGGGTGAGAAAGGATGGCAGTTCGTCCCGTCCGTGTGCCCAAGCGAGGGTGCTGTTTATTCCATACTCCCCATTGTACAGAACCGCTGCGGGCGGGCTAACCGAAGAATCCATGCTTGCCTCTTGTAGCAGCTTGCAATGTTCCCCCTTGTAAGGGAAATAGTTGGTTCTCAAGCTATAATTCATCCTCCTTGTAAGCCATTGAAACAGCTTGTGGGTTAATTTCATAAGGGCGTGGTTAGAATATGTATTAAATTGTCTAATTATCATTGTCTCACAACTGAAAGTTTTTCTATCTCCAGAAATAAGAACTATGTTGTTTATTATTGTAATAACAATTGGTTTTATTAATTTTGATTTTTTTAAACAGTTATATTGGCTATTTAAGAGCGTACACCCTCCTAGTAGAATAGGTATCTGTGTGTTAAGTGAACACTCTTTAATATTACAACTCAACACTCTACAACAGTAATTGTAAAAAACTAATATGCAATAGAATAATTCCTATTTTAAGAACACTAATCTATATAGTTAAATATTTATTATAGTGTTAAAGGATGTACGAATTCGATAGAAGTTAAAGAAATCGCTTAAATTGTGTTGTTTCAAAATACATTAATATTCACCTTTTTATAAAAGAGGTCTTATCTTCGAGGGAGGTTTTGCCTGGGAGATGTCAAGGCGAAGGCTATAAATCGATGAATATCTAATGATGTCGAGCTAAAAATCGCATTACGTCAGCATAACCGCAAGAATCATTTAATGAATAACTCAGGTACCTTAATAATGACTCCCCCCCCCCCCTTTATGGTATAAATAGACTATAGGAAGAATAAGGATTTTTAAAAAATTAATGAGAGGGAATAGAATAAAAAATCAATTTGTCTAAGCCAGGACTCGAACCTGGATCTCCTGCTTTTCGGGCCAGTATGATACCACTTGCACCACCGGGACGAGCTAGATAACTTATTAAATTCTTAACACACTAGCGAGAGTCAAACTTTATAACCTTATGCTCGAAGGAGCTGACATTGTCTAGCTATTTATCGACTCTTCGTTATTTACTTATAATTTTCATTTATAAAAAATAATTTAGTTGTGGTTTATTTAGGAGTTTTACTTATTTATGTATATAAATAAGTAAAACTCCTTTTATAGAGGTTTTACTTGTTTCTAAACCTTGGTGTTTAAAGATGTCTGTATAAGAACTATTGTTGTCTAAATCCACTATTGTTTGATAAGTCATTGGCAACACATAAAAAACTGCATTAGTTTTGTAAATATTAACAAATAGTTATTTCGTGTAGTATTTTTTTAATTCAATTAATTTATATTTTTCCAGCTCATACTGGATTATATTAGGTCAATTAACTATAAAATCTATGCGAGTTACATATGTTGTTTGGTGAGTTGGTATTATAAAAATATATGTACTCCGAATTCAATTTGTTTCGTATATAAGTACAATAGCAGACAATAATACAAGAGTTCCACACAGTATGTTGTGAGGAAATAGAACCGTTTAATTTTTGGATAACTAGATATGTATAGTCCCATATGAGCAGCTTGGATTATAAATTATTATTATAACGTATTTAAATTTTTTGTTAATATTACTCAAGATCTCAAACAATTTCGTTTTCTCTTTTAAATTTCTTTTAACTTAATAATTATTAATAAATTTATTACTGTTTTAATGATAATAGGGATTTATATTACTTCAGTCCATAATTAATCTATGCAGCTGAAAGAAGGATTTTTTTTTTAACTAGACGTGATTTAATTAAACTTGGAGTAAAACGTTACAATATTTTTTGGTTCTATTCTTAACTTCTTTTAATACTATACTTAATATAATAATNTATTAGTTGATTAATATCAAGATAATATATATTTAATGAACTTAATAGAAATCATAAATGTAGCATAATAAAAAATAATAAAATTATTTGTAAATAATTACATTTATATTTATCAATATTTAAAAACGGGTATTTCTTTATGGTTTAAGTAAACCACACCATGCGCTTAACTAAACATGGTTAGGCCCATTAAGTAAGTGTCAATTACAATATTAATTAGACATATGGTTACTGATTAATATAATATGAAATTATTCCGCGCATACAGAACTTTGAAGTAACTATATAAGACTTAGCTTAGGTAACTCTCCGTCTAAATTCACTCATTTACAGTTCATTTACTTATCCTCACTGTTAACGAATGGTTTTTCTCTAAATGTACTCTAAAAATACTTAGATAAATTCGACTTCAGTTTACCGCGCTGTAAACATAGATGCCTTATTGCTAATTTATTATTTCTAATGAGAAATGGTAAACTGTCTCCATTTTGAACGGGAATGCGGTATGGAAGGGAAACACAACCCAAATAGTTACATTCTCCAATTCCATTTTTGGTATCAATATGCACTTTTGATAAATATCATTGATATGATAGTATAAAAATTGACTTTTACACCTTTCAAGTCTGTAATACATTTATTATTATTTCAATACTAGTAAAAATAAATGACGGTTTTTACCCATTTTGCTGAAATAAGAATATAGCACGGTATTTCAGCTAGAATCGAACTCGGGCAGTGAAACATATCATAGTTTGCGGTTATTTATCATGCATGGAAATGTGGTAATCCCAGAAAATGTTTTCTTCGTGATGTAGGTTCAATATTTTGCCCTTGAGCATCATCCGAGTAATATTAAATTTCGTGCAGAGGAGCTGGATTTACAGTCATTTTGACATTAGTGATTTTCACTCCGGAAGATGTTTGAGCAAGGTGACCAGGAGCTGTCCAGGTTGATCTCATAAGAGATTGTTTAAAGGTTTTTACGGTATTAACACCGACCCAACCTACAGGACATAAAAAAATCATTGATAACATAAAGCTTCTTCCCTAATCAGGAAGACGTAGGACAAGTACTTGTTTTAATAAATAAAGAGAGATGAGGCGGGGACAAAGTGGTGAGCAGGTGAGGGGAGGTGTTCAGCTAAAAGCCGAGGGAGGACCAGCTTGTTCAGGCGAGTGTGAATGATCCACAGTTTATCTTGTGTCCACAGGCAGGAGGCGCCATATCTCACAGGGTTGTGTCTCGCCGTCCCCTCTGTCCGAGCCCGGTCAACCTATCTGTCAGCCGCAGTTCGGCCAAGAACGGCCCCAAATAGCCAATATGTATTAAACCTATCTGTCGGGAACGGCTCAGTCAAGGAGAGTCAGGGGAGTAGTCAACATGGCGGAAATGTGAGAATAATGATACTGGCAACGTATTAAATATTTTCATATAATCATATGTACAGTCCTTTCAATCAAAAATCCTAAGAATCATAGTTCATGCACCCTATTACGTCACAAACTCCTTACTCCGCAATGACCTTAAAATCCCTTTAGTTAAAGACATCATTACAACACGTTTTAATAAATGTCACTCGGGTTTTTCCATGCATCCCAATCCTTTAGCCCAAACTCTATCCAGTATGACCCATCCTGATAACCCACCACGTCGCCTGAATAGGAAATGGCCCCATGACCTTCTTATTGCCAACACTTCATAAAAAAAATAATTTGAAGAGAAAAAAAAAAAAAAAAACTGTGTATTGTAAATTGAGATTTAGGAGTTCTGCAATTGGGCAGCTTCTCGATCAAGCGAAGTACACGCTAAGTTCTTTCTTATTTTTATTTTTATTTTTTTATTTATTATATATATATATATATATATATATATATGAATTGGTTGGTTATAATTGTAGAAGGCCATAAACCAAAACACAAAATCACATTACTTGCTTCTCGAAAAATTGAAGAAATAACTTAATCACCTGAATAAACGTATGAAGAAAGAGAATCTTGAAGAGTTCAGAGCTGAATAAAAAAAGTTAAATATAAGATTCAATTGATTACATAATAAATGAGAGATTTTTCGAAGACTAGCGCAACCTAATTAGAAATTTCATAATAATCATCTTACCTTTTTTGATGGTATGTAGTTTATACTTTTTACTACAGGAGGTTGGTTTTGAATAAAATAAGACACTGTACATCTGCTTATTTTGCATTTCCTTAAAACCCCGCCCTCGCCTGAACGAAGCATCTCTTAGCCGGACAACCGTTGGATAAGGAGGATGTTGAGAACGAGACATGTAAAGCACGTTAGTCAGAATAAAGCCTCAGGTCGAAGGGCCTAGTATCTGTTTAGCTGTGAGGGCAACTTTTAACTCTGAAACCTTAATTTAACGTTCAAAGTTGTAGTTAATTCCTCTCGCACATGCTCGGCGGAGGATATGAGCTCTTCCTTGGAGAGTTATCAAAGGACTTGAAGTGAAGTTCCATGAAGTACAGAATTAGGTTTTCATCAGAACTGTGATATGCTATGAGGCGAATGAGAAGACCGTGTTTCACAGAGAGATTCGAGACCTGCAAATGACCAGCAGCCTAATCCCAGTTCTCAAGCTCAATTCGCTCTGTGGAATTCTTCTGTATACTTTCCTTTGAAGGATAATGTAATGATAAGTACAAGGAAATTTGATCATTAACGAAGTCAGCCTTTTTGGGCATTAATACTTTTTTAACAGCACTTAATCGCACAGTCACTTAAAACATGTGAGTGTGTGTGTGTATTAAGCCCCAAAAGTTTAAAAGCTTTCAGTCTTGCCTAGTACCATATTGATTGTCCAATAGTTTTACTTTTTTTGTTTTTCGTGAGATATCTTGTATCACTTTTTCAACGTAGAAAAATATATTTGAAGCTGTATATTTATTACATCCTTTCAAATATACCTAGTGCTAAGGAGTAGTCTCTATGTTATAATATTGATTATTTTTAAATATTATAATTCCAGAATAAATTTTTGTTCTCAATGCTCCGAAAATTTGAAAAACTGAGTAAACACACTCGGACTTAAAGAAGCTAAATAATATTATGCTTAAAGTAATGATTTTGCAATGATTAAAACAAAACCAAAGATAAGAAATATTAGACGATTTTTGGGTTTAATGTGGACAAGAAACTCTGGAATTTATTTTTCCTACGTTAATTATTCTCTGTATGGCATTATTTACAATGTAACTTTATTTGAAATAAAATTCCATAAAATAACTAGAAAATGCGATAGTGGAAAATATTTTCATACAGACATTCCTGTAAAACTTCATAATATTAAACAAATAAATTTTCTTTGTTATTTTACTAAATTTTGCAAATTATGACCCACAGAATGTTTTCAATCTTATTAGAATCTAAGCTAGAAATGTTTCTTGGGACTTATATTGTAAATAAATTTTCAAATTAACCATGGTATACCTAAAATTTATAGCTTTTATTTAGAACGTTAGAATAAGTTAAATTTTACTTGAAAAATTTAAATTTGAAAATGTATAATACTGCAAGAAATAATCGTAACTTTTTTTTTGGGGGGGGGGAGGTGTCTCTAGTTTTTTTGTTTGTTCATAATCTTAACTGTGTTTAATTAAGTTTATTCTTCCTCAGTATCATGTATTATTATTTAAAAAAAATAAAAAGTATGTTTCTAATTGTAGAAAATGGTTGCAGTTGAATTTTCAAAATGAATGTGCTCAGCTTATCTGTCGAACTGTTCTGCTAATATTCCTTGTTAAAAAGGGATTTTTTTTTAAATTCTCTTAATTAGCCTCTCTTTCAAGCACTTAGGGTCATGGAAGGAGGGGTTATCTACAGGTAGTAGGAATTCAATAATATATATTTAAGTAACTACTGCCCGATCTATTGAAAGGTACATTATATCTAATTTTAATTGCAGGGAGCTAGGAAAAAAACAACTCTCTACCTCAGCCGGGAAACGAACCCAAAGAGAGTTGTTTTTTTTTCTAGCTCCCTGTATGATTCAAAATAATAATGTAATGTGGGATTACTTTACCACAATTAGCTTCATGACCTGAGTACCCTATATCTTTACCAATTTTTTTTAACTTAATAAAATAAAATGACTTTCTATGTGGGAGTAATATGAAGGCTCGGAGTGCCGTTAAGGCAGACTGAAGGAGTGTAGAACTCAATTTAAAAGTTCCTGAGAGCTCTTCCTGGAGTGGTGGGACTCCAGAGGACACCTACAAGAAGGTCGTAGTCTTCTCGTAATTACCCGTTCTCAACACCTGGGGCCATCGGAACATCGCCCTCATCTCATCTACTCTAGTCCCGGACAGTTACAATCTCTCCAAAAGGTGGCAGATCTGTCATGGAGCAGAGGCTAACTGAGTCTCCTGGAGTCCTGGACAATCCCTGTTATTGCAGAGAAATACTCGTTGCTGCTACTGTATTGCTGGAAGTACATTACTCATGATACAAATTTCCTCAAATCACTGCGAACTGTCATGTGCGATAGGCAAGTCCCTTGAAAGCCTGTGTGTATACCTTCTTAATTTTCATTTACCTTCGTTAGTACCTTATTAGGAGACTCTCTATCCCTCCATAACCCCATTGCCCTGGAGAAGGCTTGAACTTTAGGCTGAAATGTTGGCAATGAACATTAATTAGTTTTAATTTTCCCAGTCATGAAAATGGGATCTTGGTGACACAGCGTTCCCTCTCTCGCCCTTATGATAGCCTTGAAGATGGCTTACAATGTAAGCCGAAACGTTGGCAGATAATTAAAAAATTACACATTCTTAAAATTTGTATTTTTGGATCTACCTTGACCGAACCCCAACAAAGAAAAAAAAATAATAATATATACTGTCAAAAAAACTCTCCATTTAAATTAGTTTTCATTTCTTTAAATTCAAAGACTGAATGCCCGACCAATTTTCCCTCACGTTAGCATTTATTTATTTTTTAAAAGGATGTTAGTACTAAAATATATTGAAGCTATTCATTGAAAGAGAGGTCAAAACCCTTGATGGCATATTGAATAATAATGGATACCATGAACTATTAACTGTATTCAATACGAATGTTTATAGACTATGTAAACCTGAATTTATATTCATTGAATAATTTATATTTAAAATGTGTTCATATGTAAAATATTGAAAGTTTCAAAAAAATAAAAATAATAAAAGTATGAATTCATACAACCAATAGCAGTAAAAATAATAAAAATTCATTTAGCTATTTTGTATTATTTGATCTTTATGGAAAAATCGAATTAAATATATATAAATGCATCAAATTAAATGGTATAAGCGCTGCGTAATTGGCACTAAAACCAAGAAAAACAATACGCTAGCCTCAAGGGTTTGAGCGAGCTATTATAATGTCATAATTTCTGTTTACTGTAGCAATATTGTAATTTTTATATATGGAAACAAATGAGCATCAATAGCCTCTTTTAGTATGTCTTAGTCTTCAAATCGCCTTCCCCTGAGGCTCTTATTGAAATTCGTGAACAGAAAGTAGTCGCTGGGGTCTAGATTTGGGCTATAAGGATGATGATTGATGAAATCAAAGTCCAAGGTGTAAATCGTGGCCATCACATTACGAAAGGTGTGGTAAGTGACAATGCAATGTCAAGTTCAAACTAATGAAACCAAAAATATTAAAAGTACTAGAAAAGAAATTGGAAGATTATGAAAATTTGTGTGAATATAACTACTGATTAGATAACGATGATATGGTATGAGTTTTTTATCTTGATCCCCTCCTTCATAAATGGGCCGAGAACATCTTCACCTCCCCTCATAACATGGTGATTAGGTAAGTTATATTTTATTTTCCATCATTTCTTATGAGAAGAATCCCATATACCTTGTCATGAATCGTACTTTAAATAAGCCAAAGAAAGTATATTTTCTTATTTCACTATTGAGTCCACTAAAATGTCCGTTCAAAACCTTTTAAATATTGCAAACTTAGCTTTTCGTGTGTCAACAGCAGGCAGACTTCCATTTTGTTACTATTGTAAGTGACAGGACACATGATCAACATAATTGTATTCGAGAGGGACCAAGTTTTGGAATCTTAAGTTACGTAAAATGAAAGACAATTATTCACCATTGTTTCTTTCTTGCATATATAAATTTATATTTCGTAAAATATAAGCCAAACCCTTCAGCTTGTTTTTTGAAGCAGTTCTTACTATTACTATTACAATAAGTGATTATCTATCAAATTTCAAAATGAGCTAAATATAGTTAGTTCCAGTCATTTAGGGGAAAAAAAAAAAAATTAGATAAAACTTTCATTGTCAATTTCCATTTTAGTTAAACAAATATTATTAATTCTGGTAATATGATACTTATTATTCTAACTTAAAATCATCATTATCGTAAGATATATATAGAGCACAAATGGTAAAATGCGATTTTTAACGTAAATCTTCAATTAATGAAAAAAAAAAAAAAAAAAAATATTACAGATTTTAAATTTTTCGATTACTAAACTTCTTAATCCTTTTCCGTTTTGGTAAGTGCTATTGTAATTGTGTTATTTTAACATTTTTTATTTATTCCATTGCCAAAAAAATTGAATTCATGCTCCACTCCGGAACATAGGTGCCATCTTCCAATCAGCCTGGATAGCTCAGTCGGTAGAGCATCAGACTTTTAATCTGAGGGTCCAGGGTTCGAGTCCCTGTTCGGGCGTTCTTTTTTTTTTAATTTAATACTCATGCCTAAGTTATTTACATTAACATCCAGAATTTTTAGCATTTAGAATTTAATTTTTAGCCTTTTTATGACCATGCATAAATCGTTGCCAGCTGTTCTTAGCACCGCTGAATTTTTGATGAATTATTTTGATTTACACCAGTCCTATATACCAGCAGCTAAGAATACAGTTAAAATTAAATGGGTGTATGTGTGCATTTGTGAGAATCCTTTCAATGGAAAAAAAAAAAATAACAAAGAATCCAAAGCTGGTGCATTCTTATATTTGATGTTCTTGATTAGAGAAAGATATTCATTCATTTAGAAGAAGAAGAAGAAGAAGAAGAAAAATATACTTTATTCTGGGACAGTGGTCCCCTAGAATAACAGCCATGTACATTAAAACATTTCATTCTGGCCTCATTAATTTACAGAACATATAAAAACAAAATTAATAATAACAAAATGAAACTTGTCACTATTTTTGACAAAAAATTCATAAAAAGAAAAAAAATTATTTTAACTTATAAAATAATAAAACTGCATTAAAATAAATAAATTTAAAAATAAATTTTTTTTAAAAGTGCAGATGAAGAGAAAAAAAAAAAAAAATACATATAAATACTTGAAAAATTATTAAGAAATACATTTAAAAAGAAAAAAACAATACATAAGAAAAAAAAAAAAAAAAAAAAGCAGAAAACAGATCATCAAGCTCTAGGTAGTAAGGGATTTAGGAAAAATGCTCGTCAGGAAGTATTCTGGTTTGAGAGGAGGTAATTAAAGAGAAGTGATTTAAAGGTGGAAAGAGAGGATGCCCGACGAATGTTGTGAGGGAGAGAATTCCAGAAATGCGTGGCACGCATGAGGAAGGATTTATTGAATCCTGAAGTTCTATGGGAAAGAGGGTATAGATCTGACGGTCGGGAACGGGTAATGCAGGGTTGGACAGAAAATTTGAACTGGAGGAGATTGTATATGTAGGAAGGAGATTGTGAGGAAATTACCTGGTACAGAAAGGTACCAAGGAAATAGTTTCTACGGAAAGAGGGATAGAGCCACTCCAACTCGGCGTATAAGTTTGTTACGCGGGAATCCTTTGGAGAGCCGAATATGAATCTAATGAAACTATTCATTATACGCTTTAACTTAGTCTCAGACTCCCCGCTGATCCCGCCGTACACCACAGAGCCATAGTCGAAGTGGGGGAAGATTAAGGATGAAACTAGGAGTTTCTTAGTTGCTTGTGGAAGGAGACAACTATTGCGACGAAGTTGATAAAGGGTGGAAAAGCAACTTCGGGAAATTTGGGAAATGTGGGGTTTCCAGGAGAGGGATCGGTCAAATGTCACTCCCAGATTCTTCACTGTAGGATAAAAAACTATAGGAGTACCATTTATAGATAGTGGAGGGGACGGAGGGAAGCTGGTAAGGAGGTGACTCGAGCCAATCACAATTGCCTTTGTCTTACCAGCGTTAAGGCTTAGCTTGTTACTTACAGCCCACCCATATATGCTATCAAGGTCCTCTTGGATAAGGGCAAGTGCTTCATGGAGTTCAGGAGGGGAAAAAGAATAATATATTTGGGTGTCGTCCGCGTAAAGGTGATAGGAGCAGTGTTTTATACATCTGGGAAGGTCATTTATGTAGGAGCAGAATAGAGAAGATGAGATATTGGAACCTTGAGGTACGCCAGAGGTAATAGGAAGGGAAGATGAGGGAGGCTGGTTAGGAATAAGGACTTGTTGGGTACGATTAGAGAGAAAAGAGTGGAACCACAGGACAGCACTTCTGGAGAACTCTAGATGGTGTAACTTGGAAAGGAGGAGGGAATGGTCGACTGTATCAAATGCCTTAGAAAAATCGAGAAGAACAAGAATTGTTATTCTCTGATGATCAATAGCTTTATGCAAATCTGAGGTGATTTTCACTAAGGCTGATTGGGTGGAAAAGCCAGGTCGGAATCCAGATTGAAGGGGATCAAGGAGCTTGGAACACTCCAAGTACGTTGATACTTGACCCTGAACAATCTTTTCAAGAGGTTTGGATAGGGCGGAGAGAATTGATATGGGCCTAAAATCATTTAGTGAGGAGGGGTTAGAAACCTTGTTCAGGGGCTTGACCACGGCCCTTTTCCAGGAGGATGGGAAAACTGAGTTCTGGAGGGAGAAATTGTAGATGTGGAGTAGGAGGGGAAGGATGAATGGGAGACAAACTTTTATTAATTTGACCGGTATGCCATCCAAACCCACCGCATTGGTGCGGATGCTCAGAACAGCCCTTACAATATCTTCAGGGACGATGTGGGTAAAGAAAAATGCATTGGGATTGAAAGGAGAACAAGTAGGTAATTGTATAGGAGTGAGGACAGACAAGGAAGGAGAAGATACAAAATGGGAATTAAATTCATCAGGAGTTGCCGGGTAAGTGGGAGAGGAGTTCATGGTTCGGGAGAGGGAAAGGCTTCGAATGATTCTCCATTTCGATTTCAAGTCAGGAGAGGAGGACAGGGCATTATGGATATATTGAGATCGAGCCTTCCTAATTGCAGCCTGAGTCCTGTTTCGCAAGCCTTTATAGGTAACATAATCATCGGGATGCCCTGTTCGCCGATGACGCCTACGTGCAGCCTCTCGCCTTCTCTTTAGGTCTCGAATCTCAGAATTCATCCAAGGGGCAGGAGGGTGGCGAATGGTTAAGGTTTTTAAGGGAGCATACTTGTCGAGTACAAGAAGGAGATTGGACGTGATGGTCTCTACCATGACATCAATTGAGGAAGAGGAGTATATAGAGTCCCATGCCATGGCTTCCAAATCAGGAAGGATGTCATCGAAGGATAGAGAATCAAGGTTCCGATGGGATATTATTTTAGGAATGAAGGGAGGGGCAGACATGTTGTACGAAATTTGGATCAAGTCATGGGAAGATAGGAAGTCGACAGGATGTTGTGAAGAGGAAACGAGGTTATCAATTGAGTCTATGACACATAGATCGAGCCAGGTGTCGGCGGATCTGGTATGGTGAGTGGGATTAAAATTAACAAGGTGTAGGTTGAGGGAATAAAAAAGATTTTCGAGGTATAGTTTATCATGGGAGGAGGATAGGAAATTCGTATTAAAGTCACCGGTGACTATAATATTCTTGTAGAAAGGGATGTAATTGTGGAGAAGGGTTTCAAGAGTGGGATCAAGAGGGACATGAGGAGGGCGATAAATGATTGCAAATAGGATCGGGTTGGAGCCACACGTGATCTCAGCAATAAGATATTCAATGTGGGGGAATTCAGAGGAGGGAGAAGTGGACAAGACGCGAGCTCTAAGGTCAGTGTGTACATACAGGGCTACACCGCCACCTACACGACCAACTCGGTCATGACGTAGGAGAGTGTGATAAGGAAGGGAGACTGAGGAGGAAGGGATTAATGGCTTGAGCCAAGATTCGGATATGGCAATGATATGGAAAGGATTACTTGTAAAGTATTGTAGGAATTCGTCATAGTGAGCCAGGAGGGATTGAGCATTTACGTGACATGTAATAAGAATATTACTCATAGAATAGTAAATAAACAAATAAATAATATATGAGGAATTTGGTATTCAAGGGGTAAGACACATTGGCATTTATAATGAAACGAAGAGTATAAATAAAAATCAGGGAAAAGAAAGCAGTGACCGAATGAAAAGCTCAAACAGAATAATAATAAAATGAAAAAGTGAATAGTGTCCAAAAAAAAAAAATAAATAAATAAAAAATAATAATAATATAAAACTCCCTACATTTTGTATTATATAAATATATGTATATAGAAACGCGGATAATAATAATGTATACCAAATCCCTTGCTGAGAAAAAAACAAACAAAAAAATACAGTAATAAAACATAAGAATACAGTAAATTCCAGAAAAAAGAAAAAAAAATGGAAGATATAAAGTAAATTAAATATTTTGGAATAACAGTTCAAAAAATGCCCAGACACAATTAATTTAGCTGGCAGTGAATGGCCCGAGTAGGGAAAATACAGGAGAGAAGCCGAGGATCGATAGAAGGAACATGAATCCTCCAGTCAACCAAACATATCCAAGTCCTCAGGTATGTTAATGATGATAACCGGCTGGCCATCATCTCGCCGACAGCGCACCCTTCCGCCCCCAAACCAAACGTACTTTATCTTCCCGGCCGCTTCATTAAAAAGAAAAAAAAAATACAATTTTCAACAATGATAATTTAAAATTTCATCCATTTTAAAAGTACAATTTTAAGTACATAGAAAATTTTTTGTGTTTAATGGATTTTCTTATGTTACATATTTGTAGGCCGAAACTAGCAATGAGTCAACATTTCGAAGGACTTAGTAGTAAAACGAATCATTTGTATTTTAAAGCATGGCACTAATGAATTGCAGTCATCCTATAAAATAGATATGAGGTCGAATATTTTTGAATTAATAATTCTAATTTTTTTAGAAATAGAAGTGTTCGACGGTTGAACCAATGTAATGAAATTTGGAATTTAGATTCTATCCGTCCAGACTATGTTCTTATAAAATAAGATGGACCTAACAACTCTCAAGAGGTAATTCAAGTATTTAAAGTTCGAAATTGCTTTAACCATCAAATACATTACTTGTTCTGTTCTCTTAATTTCCCTTCTGTCCCCAACGGTTATCCCTTAATGAGGTAATTTGTGTTAGAGAAGGCGGAAATATAATGTTTCTTAAAGAAGGTTTGTTATTTATTTTGTTTATAGCATACCTATATCATGTAGCCACCACTGCAGGGGAATAGGGCCGAAGCTTCGGTTTCCTGAGTAATACCTAATTAAGGTAGACATATTATCAGCCTATCTGCCTATCTGCCTATGGGCAGAGCTTGTCTCCTTAAATGGGATGGACACCCTGCCTAGTAGCCCTCAGACAGGGGCCCTTACAGGTACCGCCAATGGGAGCCATGAGGACACTGGTTTTTAAATAAGGTACTACTCCTCAATCCCTCCTTCATGACCTTCACTTGGGACAGACCATGGATGACCTATTGATGGGAGATTATTTAATTCCAAACGCAAAAACTCCTAAACTGGCTTTTATGATATTATAAATATAGTTTGGGACTGACCATGTAAGACAAGTTAAAAACATGCTAAAAGAAAAACATAAAGGATCAAACTATTTTTATTATAATTGTGAGATGGATACTTCTCTTGTGTTTTCATATTATTTCCTTGATAAACATGTAAAAACTACATTTTTACATGTTTATATTGCAAATTCACATCTTTTAATTAAAAAATGTTTGAAAATTTATTATAATTTATGTAATAAAATGTACTACTTTTAATAATATAAAAGTTTTAACTTATAAATAAATATCATTAAGTAGACAAAATTGAAAATTTTTTATATTTTATACAGTATATCTTATACATAAATTAAAGTTTTTATTTTAATCGTTACTGGAACGAAGACATGTAATGTCACAATAATAAAAACAAAAGAAATGCTTTTATAAGCCGTCAGCCCGAATTTGTCGTGACAACAATTTTGACATAAGAAATATCTTAATTTAAAAAAAAAACGTACAATTACAACAATAATAACTTAAATAATAGTATTAGTATCTTATATGAATTAATTCATATAGTAATAATTTAAAACATAACAGTGAATATATGATCATTTACTGTATCTACACATCCACATGTACATGACCCTCCCCCACACGAACTTCACACACATCACGTACACTTCCGATATACACTTACATCTTTCCAGTAATTTTTTTAATTAAAATAAATAAAGCTTAAAATTTTGAAAATTTATTATAACTTATGTAATGATATAAACTACTTTTGAATAATAAAAGTTTTACCTTATGAATATCATCAAGTAAACAAAATTGTTAATTTTATTCAAAATATCTTATATTGTATTTAGTAATTTTATTTACTATATTTTATGGATTGTGGGATCAAGAGGGACATGAGGAG
>KZ807484.1:32368-42662 GCA_000696205.2 Oncopeltus fasciatus | reverse complement strand
AATAATTATGAACGGTATTTATTATTTATATATTATGAATATTAATTATTATTGCTCTGTTTTAAAACAATAATTTTTATATATGTATTTTAGTTTATTTTATTTTATATATTTTAATAATTTTTAGAGTGCTAATATTTTTGGAAAATCTATGTTAATGTTGGTTTTATTATTTATTGGGGACATTATTCATATATTCTCTTACTAAATGGAATGTAGGGATCTTGGATTCTGAAAGCGCTTCTCATCTGTATAATAAAGATTAATTTGACTCGTCAATTCGTACAACCCGTTATTATGAAAAGAGTTATAGATAAGTCAAATCTATCTGACATGGCAATGGATTAGTTTGAACCCTTGTCCTCCGAAATCCTCCAAGAAATCTCTATGAGACAGTTGTTAGTTATACTCTTGCCTTTTGGCGAGCACTACCTATTCCCGTGCCTACGTATACCGGAGGCTGGAGACTGCCCTGTTTTCGTTAAATTGGACCTGTCTCCTCTCCAGATTGCCGGCAGAGGGAACACTCCTTCATGAATATCGACGAAGGGGTTCTTGCGAGCTCCGAGGTGTCCGTACCATTTCTGAATGTTTCAGGAAATCCCTTTCTTCTGGGGGCGCAGATCTCGCAAAGAAAGGTCGGCCTTGTCTTGTTTATTCAGGCCGATTCTTGGCACAGATGCGCAAAAAGGATTGCTCCCAACCGAAGAAACATCCATGAAATTACAATGTCTCTTGTGCGAACTCCTCCCTTCTGAAAAGCCTCAAGTCAGTTTTCCTATCATCATAATGTTCTCACTCGTTGGGGATTTGTCCATATATATTTCCTGTTCTATTTTTAAAGCATTCTTCTTTACATTATTATTTATTAAATTATTTTAATTATTATTGTAAAAGTAAGAAAATCATGCAATAGACTAATTAAAAAATCAACATTCCACAGAAATAGGTCTTGAATAAAAAAATTAATTACTTTCAATTTTAAATAGAATTAAAAAAATTATGGTGTTTTCCCCCAATACTATTGATTTTTTTCAAAATTGTAAATTTTGTTTTAGCAATATTTTACTTTCCAAGGAAGGAACAGTTTTTTTTAGATCATTACACACCAAGTATTTCTCAATCTAAATATATTTACGAGGGAAGAATTTTAAAATGATAGCTATTTGTGAGTTTATCTACAAATAGACTCAACATTGATAATGGATTTTATAAAATTAATTAATCATGATAATCCGATTAGAGCCATAAAAATCAATAAGAGAGTTTGTTGACCGTAGATATTATTCTAAGATGATTTTTGTTGGGGTTCGGTCGAGGTAGATCCAAAAAAACACAAATAAAGAAATGTATTTTTTTAATGAAGGATTATCTGCCAACGTTTCGGCTTACATTGTAAGCCATCTTCAGGGCTTTTTAGGTGTGTTGATGTCTGCAAGGCTGGTAGTATCCGATGTACTTTTTGTTGGTGAAGTTTTTAAACCGGAGTCCGCAGGTAAGATCTGTGAGGTCCCGTTGCGTGCCTGCCGTCTGGTTAGAGGTCTAAGTGTAGAATTAGACATTGTAAGAACACCCCAAGTTATGTTGTATGTTCAAAAAGAGAGTTTGTTGACCGTAGATATTATTCTAAGATGATTTTTGTTGGGGTTCGGTCGAGGTAGATCCAAAAAAACACAAATAAAGAAATGTATTTTTTTAATGAAGGATTATCTGCCAACGTTTCGGCTTACATTGTAAGCCATCTTCAGGGCTNATTTAAGCATATTAAACTTATATATTTATTTCTTCAGTCACTGTTTCATCAATTCTTATTTAATTTGCCTATTGATATGACTCTTTTCTCTAACAGATTAAAACTTTTTCTACTCCAGATGGGAAATTAATTTTATTTTCCAAAAACTGAGTTTAAAATTATTTTGTATTATCTATAGTATTCTGATGTCTCTTGAATTCACATTGAAAATAGAAAACAAAAACTTTTTATATATAAAGTTTTTTTAAAAACTGAAATTTGAACCATTTTTTTTTCATTCTACGCAGTTCCGGGTTGACACCTTTCCATACTTATTACTGAAATTTTATTTATATTGACATATTGTTAACCATTTAATGATGAGACGTGATTAGCTAATGATAAATATTGTTTAACCTCTTAAAATTTAGGTTAAATAATGTATTTGTTAAAACTGAACCATACTTGTATATATGTATGCATGTGTGTGTGTGTGTGTGTGTGTGTGTGTGCGCGCGTGTGTAGAAGTAAATTAAACATATTTTATAGTTAATAGAATGATATAATAAAAATGTATTATTGATTTTAAACAAAGGCATTATACTCATACCATATACCATGGGAAATATCCCTTTGGACAAATTATTCATAAGTACACTGTTTCTAGGTTTAGGTTCAGCTTCAGATTGTTAGTAGTGTGCCGGAGTATAATAGTGCGGGCATTTTCAAAACGGTAATGTTTCCTTATTGTTAAAAACTGTGTTAAAAATCGTTATAACTCATTACTCTTCCTTTTCCCTGTTAATATATGAAATTTACCGCTTACAACTGATGAATTTAGTATAATATTTGGATAGAAAATCCATATCTAATTCTTATTGAATAGAGAATCCACATCGGATTTTGTGGGGTGGGTTCTACATCATTTGATTTAAAGTTAGCCATATGTTATGGTCAATAATTGGATTTCACCATCATAATATTGATATTATACCATATCATATTATACTATTAATGTACCAAAACAAATACATTTACCGCAACAAATACATGTGACGACTCCACCACAAAAATTCCTTAATCTTTGTTAGTTTTGATTGTGTATTGCTTTATGATATTGTTTTTTTAAGAAAGATTATGTAACTCTCCCAGTAAATTTTAGAGAGCATCAAGCACACCTCAAGCAGATAGAGTAATGTACTATATTTTTCACTTATACTTAAAATAATTTGTAATGCGTAACATTCCTTTAATAATAAAGTGCTGTGGTGTATTTAATATAGTAAGAGTGAGTCCATGAGTTAACTGTTGTTTGTTTTATTATGCGCGTTATAAGATTTTATTTATAAGTATCATTCCGTGTGTATGCGTTTTATGCTTACAATAGACTTTTATGCTTTGAGCATGTCGTTCAGAAATGACAGTTTTTTTTTTACTCAGAAACGATTTTATAAATGATTAAATAACAAAAACAATACTGAAATATATAATANCAAGTTGCACAAAATATGTAGAATTTAATCACTAATAAAATTTTAAAAAACTTATGAAAAAAAACCAAAAAAACTAAGCCTGTGTAGATTCAACTTATGGCTTGCCTATGGGCAAATTCAGTTTTAGTATCACATAACTTTTGTTGTTCTACGGCATTCTCAATTAATTGCAAATAAGCAGAACTTTGCGAAAGTCAAGAACTAAATTGATCGAGATTAATACTTTGCTTTGGTGCAGGAGTCAACTGAATAAAAATAGAAAAGGAAAA
Organism: Oncopeltus fasciatus; assembly: GCA_000696205.2. Lineage (NCBI taxonomy): Eukaryota > Metazoa > Arthropoda > Insecta > Hemiptera > Lygaeidae > Oncopeltus > Oncopeltus fasciatus. Next base: position 39,168 of record KZ807484.1, on the reverse strand, counting down.
TGATTGTGGTAAATAACAGGCTTTTAAATTATAATGTATTTTATTTATTTAAGATATATGTACCAAATCATTTTTATTAATAAGTAAAAATAGTTATGAATAGCATTATGGTAGCTCATGAAATCTGTTTGGGTCACGTAAACCTGATGCTGCGGGTTCAATCCCGCCCGGAGCAAACTTTTATAGTTATATAAATGAGATTGTTCTCATTCATTATCCTGAGCTATGGTTTTTTAGAATGGGGTGATAACCAGTAGATAGCCCCTCCCACCGTGACCCTTAGCACAGAAGGATTTAAATTGACCGTATTTTTTTTCAAAAACTTTGGAAATTGTATGGAAAAGACAAAACATCAAAGATTTTTCAGGAATATATACCTTTAAGTATAGCGGTATACTACCTACTATTTTGAAGGTATGAGTCTTTAATGTTGACTCGTCCGAGAACTCGAGTAGGGGATAAGGCGACTTTAAATTGTACAAACAGTGCATATGTACGTGCCATTAATATCTAAATACATAAAATATATATACTTGAGCAACTGCAAGACCGTAAACAAAGAAAAACAAACGCCGGAGTCCATAGAGGCCCTGACTGTATCACACACATTCACACATATTTTGTGCATATGTAATTTTGGGGACCTAATTTTTTAGCTTCTTTTAATGTGAAAGATAATAAAAGCTTTTCACACGTAGGCAGAAAGTATGAGTAAAAGGAGCTTCGAGGGCATTGGAGGGGTGGAATAGTCAATGAAGGAGTGCTGTCAGCTCGGAGCTTACTTGGTTGAGCTATGGTTCTCGTGTAGGTCAGCAGGACATGCCGAAAAAACCATAAATTATATATTTTATTTATGATTCTTTAAGATCTAACCTATTTATTTGTTGTTCTCAGCAAATAGAACACGAATTATTTTTTAAACATTTCTTTCTGTTAATGTTTTATATTTAGATGATGGAGATAAATGTTTATCTAACTCGTTAATGTATATACTGAATGTAACTGTTTCGCTATGCTTCATAGTTTTTTAACTACGTTTCAGAGAAATTTGCTTAAATAAAATATATTTTGCGATCTACCAGTCAAATCTTTGTCGTATTAATGAAGATTTTATTATCTGACTAATGCCTTTAATCTAAAATTATTGACGGTAAGTTGCAATACAGAAATTAATTATTTTAAACTTTAAACGTGATTGGTTTTTAAAAAATTAGGAGAGGTTAGTTCAAGATACATGAACTCTTTTGTGAAAATTCTACTTCAAGAATTCCTCTACTATATAGAAAACAAGACGGCCCAAAATCGAGGTACCAGCACAAGTGCCTACTATCTTTGCTATTTATTTAGGCTTGAAGAAGTAGAGTTATATTATTACCAAAACATGATTCTCTCTTGTTATAGACTTGAAATCACAAAATTTAAATTATCAAATAAATCATATACTTTTCTATCTCGACTTTTGGGTGTAGTTGTACAATGTCAATCACCACGCCTGAATAATACATTTAACAATATCTGTTACCAGCTTGCAGCACAGTTACTTTGCAAAACAACCGACTCGGGATTGGAGTATTTGCATATTCTTACTGAGAACTGTTACTAACCAGTTCTGACTTGGTCTAAGGGAGTTATAATGTTCTGAGTACTCCCGTTTAATGAGTTGGAGAATGTGAATCCAAAATTGACCCGATGAATTAGACAAGAAGTAAATGATTAGTTCCTTTCCTGGCTCATATCTCTGAGGGCTGAACCTCAGTAATCATGGAATTTTTCTGCAGGCGATACCATATTCAAGTAAATTGGGTTTTCAAAATAATCGATATTCTACTAAAAGTCATAAAGAAAAAAAACGTAATAAAAGCATTTTACCAAATGAAAAAAAATATCCTTCTCAAACTCAAGGATAAACTGATGTTAGAAAAGGAAAGTTTTATTCGAAGAAGGAAAAGTGTGAACAAGATAGTGATGGAGGATTTAAGTGCTCAGAATGATGAATTCTTCAATGATAGGAGATAGATATTTGATCTACTTATGAGCCACCCATAACCGAGCAGCTGCAAAACAAACATGAGAGGTAAGTTTTACCATAATCTACTCTGTCCACGTACGCTTCCACGGTCTCCAGGAATATTCATAAATACTTTTGTCGGGCTTGACCATGTTTTTGTGTTGAAGTTTCTTTTTGTCAAGCTTTCGAACATCGTGAGATGGCTTCTTATGGGCTGAATGTAGGAAGAAGAAGCATTCGCATGAATTGCGAAAACTTGGCAGAAACTAACATTATTACATGGTCAAACCCGCATGAAGTATTTCTGAATATTATCTGTACTCATAATATAATTGTTCTAAGTAATGATAAAACGTGATGTTATTGTTGATAAGTGACTGGTAAAAAATTAAAAAAATAATACACTAGCATAAATTACTCTACTACGAATACATAGAATTAGAATTTATTATATATTAATCAAGTCAAGGGAATCTTTATCGCCTATAGTGGTCCTTGGTGATGAAATGTACTAGGCACAGGAAAAATAAACACTTATTATACATTTTAGCATTTGTATATGATTTATGAAATTTGCATTATAAAAGAATAACATTAATATTTAAGATGATTCGAAATATTATTGTCACCTTAAGTTCATGTCGAATGGTTGACTACGAGACTACCATTGCCCTCATCAAACCTTCTTTCGCCAAATCCAAAATCCTCAGAATCATAGTTGATGCATCCTATTACGTCGCAAACTCTTTACTCCACAATGACCTTGAAATCCTTTTTGTTAAAGAAGTAATCTCAAAACGTTTTTACAAATTCCAGTCTGACCTTTCTATGTATCCCAATCCTTTAGCCCAAACTCTATCTAGGATTACCTATCCTAATAACCCACCATGCCGCCTGAACAGGAAATGACCGCGTGACCTCCTCATTGCTAAATCTTCATAATAATAATATGAAAAAATAAAAACTAGAAATTGTGATTTAGGAGTACCGTCATTGGGCAGCTTCAACGTCAACCGAAGTACACGTTAATTGGATTATCTATGTTTTTTTTATATTAACTTATATTGCATACATTATTATTATTATTTTAAATACTATTAACCAGCACATTACAAGTTGCACAAAATATGTAGAATTTAATCACTAATAAAATTTTAAAAAACTTATGAAAAAAAACCAAAAAAACTAAGCCTGTGTAGATTCAACTTATGGCTTGCCTATGGGCAAATTCAGTTTTAGTATCACATAACTTTTGTTGTTCTACGGCATTCTCAATTAATTGCAAATAAGCAGAACTTTGCGAAAGTCAAGAACTAAATTGATCGAGATTAATACTTTGCTTTGGTGCAGGAGTCAACTGAATTGGAGTAACTTTAATTTCCTGACTGAGAGGGGATAGAACACACTGCAAGCTCATAGGTCTCTTGGGGCTGCCGTACACTAGCAGACACAGACGCGGAGCAAAACCACAACCGGGTCGGAGTAACTTTACTTTCCTTACTGAAGAGGACTGAACACATTACACGAACTAGTGATTAGCCTGCGACAGTGTTACAGTTTGTACTGGATTGTGTAGTCGGTCCTCTTTCTACGCCCTTGGCTTGGACAGTGCACTGTGTTCTTGAATCTCAATGAAGTTCAGCTAGCCCCATTCAAACCTAACCTCTTTTCATTTGCAGTGATTCTCTCTCTTGAGTTGTTATTTTAAATGCCTTTTCACGTAAAAAAACAACAACATTCAAATGCTTGTTACAAGAAACCTGTAAATAGGTAATAGTAAAAAACATAATTATTTAAAATATGTGAACATACCATTTGAAAGAATCAATGAGATATCCTTTTCATAATCTGATATCCTTTGTTGAACGATATCAGACTATGAAAACTGCCACGTGGAATTGAAAATAATTGAAATTTTCAGCACATGTAAAATGATTTATCAAATAAATTATTCTACCTGATGTGGGAATAGTTAGAGGGTAAATTTATTTACTTTTGAGGGGGATAGAAATTCAGCGGGATTGAGTTAGTTCGTTCTGAAAACGAGGGGTCACGTAGTCAGGAAGGTCGGATTGCAGTGAACAGCTGATCTATTATTCATAGGAGTTTGTCGCGGCGAGTTTAGCTCGACTGCACTTGTAATGTCCCCTCTCATGTCGCTGGATCTATGCACCGACACTCATATTTCCCGCTTGGAAAACTGATCACTTGTTGTAACATAGAATCATATTTTAGGAGTTAACAAAACACGGATTAGAGGAAAAATATAAAATAAGTGTAATCTATCTATATCTAAAATAGGATGTGTGTATGTATGTAACGTATGGACTTTAAAACGGCTGGGCCGATTTTGATGAAATTTTAAGAGAATCCTCAGAATATTCAGGTGGGTAACACTGTGAAGTCTGATTTTTTATTTTCGGTCTGCGGGCGGAGGGGTGTGGCAAAATCAAATTTTCATTTCCAATTTGCCCTAAATACCTGGTTTTTTTGTGCCCATATCTACACCATATATAAATTATTCTGTGAAAAAACTTTATGATAGATATTCCATGAATTTTTATTTGAAGGCCGTAAACTTCGTTAAAGGCACTATTTAAATTGTTTGATAATACTACACTAATGTTTACTTAGTGCCAGCAACGCCCTAAAAAAAAACAATTTTGACAAAACCAAGTTTGCCGGTTCCGCTAGTAAAGTATATATAAAGAAAACGGAAATAAATAATAGAAAAAGTAAAGGTAAACAAACATGCTTGAACTGTTTTTGAGAAATTTTTATATTTTTCTTATTGGACAAAATAATTTGATATCAAGCCAGCAACTTACATGTAAGTTAAATGTAATTAACTTACTTAAATATTTCATAAGCTAGGCACAAAAGAATTATTTAAAGAAAAAATAATAGGAATCAATTCTTCTACACAAAATATCTATTTATTAATTGAGTATCTGTCCTAATGCGACAGTTAAATAAGAATGTTGATGATACATTTCTGAAGGTGGGATTACTGATTCTGAAAGTATTTAACATATATAAATAATTAATATTAAAATATATAATAAATAATAATATTTNNNTATAATAAATAATAATATTTAACACATATAAATAATTAATAAATAGAGTTGAGTTTTACGTCTTTTGCATTGAGAATTCAGCTAATGTAACCAATTTTTTTTCTTTTAAGGGTAGTGATATTTCAGGGGTGACATAAAAAACATGAGCAGTTCAAATGTGAGAGGATAATGTCGGAATCGCTTTTATTATGCCTGATTTGTAGAGCTTGAAATTGCTGGTCGTTCATAGTATGTCCTCAACACTCAGCCCTAAAGTCAATATAACCATCGTTCTTCACCTCTCAAATTGTGCAGGTTGCTTTGTGGTCAGAACAACGTCACACAAACATTTAGTTGGGCCCTTCAAAAATGTAGACGGAAATACTCTGAAGAATACTGCCAGGCCTAAAAATATTTTTTAATCGGGTGAGGGGATTTTTGTTGAGACTAGGTAGTTGTTTCTTCTTAAAAATGAAAAACTTTCAGGCTCACTTCTGTATCTCTACTCTATATAAAATCTAATCAGCTAAATTCTTTGTATATCTCGTCACTGCAGGGATACTTATTTATTTTTTGTACATTTCTTCCTTTCTGGTTACACAAAAATCTTTGAAAGCAAAAAATAAATTTTCGCCTGCTTCAGTTAGACGCTCTATTTCTCATCCGTGTAGACACTGCTTTTCAAAATTTTGTTAACTTTAATGTGACGATTAGCTGTTTAAAAAGAGTCAGGGAGATTATCAGAAATATTAAATTGATTTATTTGTATTTATTAAGCAACTCATTTCTTACTCTAAGTGTGACGATTAACCTATGTATATATGTACTTATTTCTATATTTTTCAATCGCTGATTTGGTAAATAAATTATTTATGTATTCTAAGCGTATAATAGTATATCTTCTACGAATATAACCACTTGTTGCTTATAAACAAAAATGTGGACATTTTAAATTGCCTGCAAATGAAAAATAGTATATCTTTATTAAGAGAAATGCATATATAAAAGACTGATGCAAGCTCTGTTTTTCTGTGGACCCTCAATACATGCTTATGTGTCATTAGCATTACTTTAGTCTTTTAGTTATTTTTATTTTCCCCCCAAAAAACCATGCCTTCATGAATGTTATAATTTATAAAGTAGTAATGTTAAGGATGTTTAAGAATAATAAAAAAAATGATTTTTTATATTAGATGATTATAGTTGGGGTTCGGTCAAGGTAGATTCCAAAAAAATACAACCCCAACTAAAATCATCTAATATTAATATCTACGATCAAAAAACTCTCCTTTTTTTATTTTTTTTATATCCCATACAACCACGGTGACCATGAAGTAAGGGGCTTCCAACAGAGAGCCACTCAAATCCTAAACATCTTGGCGTTGGGCAGGCGAATACTTCTCTGCTGGACTCTGTAACGCCAGGCTTGATAAGTTCTAAACTAATCTCTTCGGAGTCCAAGCTAGCGACTCGAGGCCGTTAGCCTTCCTTTCAACCACTTAGGTTCATAGAGGGAGAATCTTTCTACAGGTTACCATCCCATTCTAAACACCCATGGCTCAGGAGAAGCTTTTACTAACAAATAAAAGCTTGCGCTGGACTGGATTCGAACCCCCAATGCCAGAATTGCGATACCGGGACGGATCCCATGAGCTACCCTGGCGCCCCTAGGGCTCTAGGTTCAAATAATAGCATATATATATATATATATCGGTCCTCTTTCTACGCCCTTG
>KZ807483.1:373448-400197 GCA_000696205.2 Oncopeltus fasciatus | reverse complement strand
GCACAGTGATGACCATCTATTTGTTTTATTGTTGATTTTTTTTTTATGTTTTATATATGTATATTTAAAAAAAAATGTATTTATTGTATCCGTTATCAAATAACAAGATGTTAAGTAACAGAATGTAATAAATAAAGATTTATTTTTTAAAAAATTTGCTGATTTTCAAAAGTCCTTCTTAAAGGATTTCAGCCATTAACTTACTAGTAGATGAATAAAATGTCTAAATAAAGAATAAAGTTATTTATTTTATGAACATGAGACCGTAGAGGGTGTGTTTGTCTTAATTTAATTGTTTCCTCTAAAACGTGTGCCTTTTTGGCGGTGGTACATTAATGCCCCGATCCTTGGCCTGCTCTAAGCCAGGATCAAGGAGGAGTAGCAACCCACTAAAAAACAAACAAAAACCTGGGTACAACTGGCTCCGAATGGTAATGCCCTGTAACACCAGGGTTTTTTTTTGTCTAGGAATTACTAGGGTGTCTGGGACCTTCGAGGGAACTCCTCCAATCAGGCTATAAACATACAGGGTGATATCTTTTACTTCTGCAGAATGATAGCTACACATAAAGTAAAATAAAAATTAATAAAAAATGAAAATAAATAAGAAGCGCGAGACCTACAGACTGTCTAGAATGGGACTCAAACATCCGTTTTCATTATTGATAGCTTTGATATCTATAGCAAGGAAAACTGGCTTTATGGATCTGATGTATACGCAATGTACAGAAATAGACGTCGTATTTCCACCCTTGCGTTTACCACCTATTCGCGGTTCTCCGAAGGGTAAAATGGCTCTTCCATCCTTAGGTCTGACCCAATATCCTCCCACACTGGTTGGAGCATATCAATTATCTACCCTTCGCCACAATACGCTTCTGATTTGGTTTCTACTGCATCGATCACATGTTCCTCGAGTCGCTGATTGGATCCCGTCGAGAATTTGTCTGCCGCTGGGTCCTGAAAGTCTCAGACTGGTTCCGCTGAAAAATCTTATGTGAATCACTCTCAAAGCTTTATTTGCAATACATATATCCCTTATCTACTTAGCGTGAATGGAAGGTTTCATCTTAGAAAAGGATCTATTTGGGAGAAGCTAAATACCCATATGTACCAAGTATTACTCAAGGATCGCAGTTATCAAATATTCGTATTGGTACTTTCCACGCTTTTTACCCCTCACTCCCAGTCTTTAAATTATACCCAATAACGAGCACGGCCTTCCAAATTCCATTCCGAAAAACAATTTATTGCAACTTCTACACTGTTAAATTATCATTTTCGGTTCAGAAGAACCCAAATCTTAATTGCTCAATTTCACTGTATGACGCCTAAAATATTTATTTTTTGAATAAAAAAGTGTATGTAATTTCATTGCTCCAAACTAAAGATTAATACCCTTTTAATTAGCATTCTAAATTTTTGATAACCCCTCGAATTTTATTTGTCCGATTTTGCACAATAACGAATTGTGACAAAAATAATATAAAAATGAGTTGTACTTTTGTCTTATTGGTTAATTTCAGGTAGAACACTTTTTTAAATCATTTTAAATACTATGCTAATATTAATTATGCTGAATTTACAAGAAAATATTTATTCTCTTGCACAAGAAGACTAATTGATGATTACATTTGGTGAATGAATTGATGTAAAAGAAAAAAAAACAACAACAAAGGAGTAATTATTAGCAGCCATTTCTTCTTCTTTTTTTTTTTTTCCTTTTTTGTTTGTATAATCAAATTTCATCAAAGGTCACTGTATCTTATTTCTATCCCCAAGAAGAAAATATTATATAAATTAAGGGGTGTAATATGTCATTTTTTTATAACTTGCTGCCTTTAAATTTTCCATTTAGGATGGCTTATTGCCTTATATAAGTAAGGAAAGATATTCAGAAATATAATTGCTTTGAATTATTTTAGAATTGTAATTTCAGGAATGTAATTTAGAAATGAGAGGATTTTCAGCTTCTAAGCTTTAAAAAAAAAGAAAAGAAATTGTTTAATTTTGTATTTGGCCATTTATTTTGCTAAAGAATAAAATTTCTGATTTTCTGAAATAAATGAAGTGTAATAAAAATTAATTTATAAAGGATAAGTGTAGAAAAGAGAAAGAGGGAGAGGAGAGAGAGAGAGAGAGAGAGAGAGAGAGAGAGAGAGAGAAAGAGAGAGGGGGAGAAAGAGATATAAATCCATCTTCTCTAATAATTGCTTACAGAAAACAGTCAATAATAGAAATACCTTGCGAATTTTTACATAACCTTCTATTTTATTTTTGTTTTTAAAATACTCCAAGAATATGATTTTATATTTGGCAAGTTCTTGCTGAAATAAAATATGATTTAAAGGGAATAGCATATCGAATATTAAAAAGTTAAATAGAAAATTACATTTTTAAAGAGCTGTAATTATGTATATAATCTATAGGGTTATTATGACTACCAGTTAACACAGTGACAGTGAACAGATGTATTCGGCCACGAGGATGGACAATGTCCGAAAGCGCTTGCCAACAGAAGATGGTTTGCAGAAACCAATGAAGACGGATAATAGAAGGTATGATAGTTGTTATTATATTTATGATATTGCTTATTTGATAGGCTCCTAATAGGTATATTAAAAATTAAACAAAGTGAAAAAAAAATTTAAAAAATTTGACGAATATTCCAGACTAGAAATCTTCACTATATTTTATTAATAAACTTGTCGGTTCAGATTTATTGCTACTAACTAAATCCGTATGAGCAAAAAATCTTTTTAATCTTGCACTTGACATTACAAGGCAATCCCCGCATCCTATTATTCTGCTAAATATCATTCTATCAGTTTATATATAAAAGATATATGATGACCCACTACATAGAAAAGACTTTTAGAACTCACAACAGACATTTGAAGGTTATATTTTTAACGCAAGAGAAAGCAATGAGAGAAAAATAAATATATATATATATATTTATGCATACACACACATATTTAATGGACCATATTTTTAACTTCCAATGTTAGACTGGTGACAATCTGTTAAAATTATTAAAAAAAAGTTCCAAAGTGTATAGTTTGATTACCCATCGGGAAACCTGCTAAAATTAGACTTCATAGTAGATGTAAAACAGTTATCCAATTTCAAATGGAAGTTTTTGGACCGTAGAAAATTTATTATTAGAGAATTTTTTGAGGTTTGCCACGGTTGCAGCAACCTTGACTGAATCCCAACAAATTCTCCTCTAATATTTTTGTTCTAAAAAATATTTACGAAAAAAAGTTCAGGAAAATATAAAGAGGCTTGGGCAGGCCTTACTAATTCTTAAGTATAGAAACTAAAGACAATTGATATAATATACGTTAAAACATTATGAAGAAGATTTTTAATTTTGTAACTATGGTTGAGCATTTTTTCCTCCCAGACAGTCTAGAGCCAGCTACAGCAACCTCATCTCTTTCTCTTCATGTCTCTGGCTTTCAAGTTGAAGTTATTCGTTTAGTAAAATTTGTAAAAATACATAAAAATTTATAATAAGCACAAAATTTAAAAATTAAGTATTAACAATCAGATACAGTAATTGTGTATCTTTGAAATTCATAAACCAATTTGTCCACATACTCAATTTAAGTAATGTAATCAATTTCTTGTAGCAACGATGACATGCTAATGACTTTAATTCATTTGAAGTAAAAAAAAAAAAAAAAAAAAAATTGAGTAACGTCTTTAGACTTCTCTGAATTCTAAAATTGTAGAATTGAAAAAGTCAGTGTTCGGTAAGTGTGGCCTTCAAGTTGAAATTGCAATACAATAAAACAGTATATTTCTTAGTAATATAACCCCCTAAGTTATTTGATAGTAGCTCGTACGGAATTACGGACCATATTGGTGCAGTAGAGGATTACCCCGAAGCAGCAGGAGATAAACAATCTTGCGAAGAAGAACCACATTTGGGGCGCCAGGCTAGCTCAGGGGATCCGTACGGGTCTCGCAATTCTGACGCAGCGTGTTCAAATCCCACCCAGGTCAATCTTTTATTTATAATATGGAAGGTTGTCCTGAGCCATGGGTGTTTAAAATGGGGTGGCAACCTGTAGATAGCCCCTCCCTCCAATGACCCTAAGTGGTTGCAAGGTAGGCTAACCCAGCAAAAAAAAAAAATAAAAAAAAAAATAAGACATTATGCAATTTTTAAAAGTTATTTTATTAATTACTTTACTAATATTACTATTTACATATTATATGTTAATATAGATTTAATTAATTAATCAAAGTTTGCTTATTTTTTAAAATGAAAATTTAGAGTTTATAGTTACAAAGAGTTATGATTAAGATTAGTAAAGGAAGTAGAAGGAGTGGTGAACAATCAATATATCTATGAGTTATTTTTTTTTATCAAAGTGTATTCTTTTCTTTAGTTTAAAGATCCGGGCAGAGAGGGTATTGGCAGGTGTNTAATCTAGAGTTATCGTTTTCTCTTTCTACTTTTCATTTCCTTCCTTATCTTTACTTTTACTCTGAATAAAACCGTAATTTACGTTAATATTTTTATTCAGATAGACTTTTCGTTTTATTTACTTTTCCTCGGATCTGATAAAAGATCTTTCTTTTATATGTATTTTTCTGTTGATTGAAAACACTTTTTTTAAAAATATATAAATAGAATTTCTAATACTAGGAATTTTAAATTGAATATTTATTATTATAATTTAATAGGAATAAAAATATTAATTTTAGAATTACATAAATATCATATGTTCATTATAAGGAAATTCTATCCGAATAATAAGGAAATTCTAATATTTAAATAATAAATTAAGGATTGCCACGAGGATGAGACTGGCAGGAATGAACTATCCATCTAGCTAGTCCATTGAAACTGAACAAAAAATTACAGCATTCAATACTTTTGCTATGGTTGCACTAATAGTAATTGTATCTTTCTCTATTATACTTCTTATGTATTTAATGTTTATCTCGTATCATGTTCGTTTCCACAGTATATTTTCAAACTCACATTGACTGTAACATTAAGGATTGGAGACCTATTTGGCTGAGGAAAACCAGTCAGTCGCATTTCACTTTTTTGGCAGTATTCAACACGTTTATGAACCCTATTTATCTGAGCTTCTGTATCACTTCAGGACTTGCACTTCAGGTTGAAAAAAGTTGAACCCGAATCATTAATCAATTAAAACAAATTAGTTAATCTTATGTGGGTATTTTATACGCCACCCCAAGGTATAGTAGGGGGGGGGGAGATAAATAGATAGATAAATACTTGTTTGCCATAGGACTTCAATATTTATATACCTTAAGTAGCATTAATTACCAAATAAAAAACAACAACTGTACATTAATTAAAAGAAATGGTAATGTTTAATCTACTAATATCTTTAATAATAAAATCAATACCAAAGACACATTACCCTATCGATAATACAAATAAAGAATTATACAAACAACAAACAAAATAAAAATGAGAGGGGGTGAGCGGTTGAGAGATGGAGAGAAAGAGATAGATAGATAGATAGAGAGAGAGAGAGAGAGAGAGAGAGAGAGAGAGAGAGAGAGAGTTGAGAGGGAGAGAGAAGGGTGAGAGAGGGGGGGGAGAGAGAGAGAGGAAGAGAGAGAGAGGAAGAGAGAGAGAGGAAGAGAGAGAGAGAGAGACAGAGAGAGAGGGAGATAGAGGGAGAGAGAGGGAGAGAGGGAGAGAGAAAAAAGAGAGAGAGAGAAAGAGAGAGAGAGAAAGAGAGAGAGAGAAAGAGAGAGAGAGAAAGAGAGAGAGAGTTGTACAACAAGGAATCGTATAAGTTTTTGGAATTTTGGTGTTTAAATGAGGCGACTTTGCCAGAAACCCTGGAAAGAAAACCGGCAGATACGTCGGCTATGTACTAGTAGTATGTAATAGTTTGTGGCCTTAAATTGTGATAATATCAAAGTAAAATGAAGGGCTCCCTTTCAGGAATAAATGTGAATGGTAAGGCTGCTAACACATGAGGAAGAACATAGCAGGGACCCCTGGGAACTGTATTTACGCTACAGTCTAACAGAAATATGTTAAGAAGTTCCTTCCTGCTACATCGCATGCATATTCTGCTTGGAAGGAGTGAGCGAAATCTTCTTCAGCAAGCATAGAGAATAGCTCATTTATTGGTAAATGGTGTTGATAATAAGACATCAACACACCATTCAATGGCGGGGCATATCATCACTGAAAGCTTCAGCTGAGGTTAGAAAAGCAAAGACTGTGCCAGAAAACAGTGCTAAAGACTTCATATTTCAGATTGCATTTTAAAATTTTGCTTTAATCTTAAATTTAGCCCAAACATTTAAGTAGGCGGTTCAAATTTCTGAGGGTGTAGGTAAGCCTTATTAATATTTGTAAAATAATACATGTTTCCTTTACTCAAATATCGGGTGTGTTTACCGCAAATAATAATGAGAGCACTATATATTGTGCTGTATATTTAAAATCTCTTAATAAATGACTAAAAACTCTTTTATTTATACAAATATTGCATTTCCCCAATCAGAACCTCGCATTAGTTATCTTATTGTGGTAGATGTTTTCAGAAAAAGGGTAGTAAATTGACATTTAAATGGATACCAAGTCATTGAGATATTGTTGGCATTGAGAATGCTGACAATCTCGCCAGTATAAAATATGGAGAGTTATCACTTCGAATATTGTAATGTTACTCATTAAAATAATAATATTTGATAATTGGAAATGTCATTGGTAATGAGTACTTTCTATTGTGAATAGGCAATTCTATCCCGTCTAAAAGCTGTAGTAGCTAGATTAAGAATTGGGCATTCAAGCCTTGCTTATAGCTATATCAAATATAAAGATAATTCACCCATTTATGTGTGGCTTGTGGAGCGTATGTGAGATACGAATATATAAATACATATAGATATAAATATATATAGATATAAATGATAGTGAGTATCTAACATATATTTACGGAGAGTATTAAGTACGAAAAGACCCGGACAAAGTATAATTTAAGTGACACTTTGGATAAAATTCTACTGGATGATAAATTGGTCGTTAACTGAGTAATAAATTTCTTTAAAGAGTGCCATTTATGAAACCACATCTAAATGTCATATTTATTATTCAACTGAATTACTTTTTCATTTACCTGTTATTAATAAAATTTCTCTTTATAAATTATATTTTCTCATTTTATATACACTTCAACCTTTAGTACAGCTACCAATTACATATATTATTTCTTTCTATAATTCATTCTAAATACAGAACACTAATTTTCATAAATAATATAAAATATACATACTAAAACTTAGAATAATGAAACAACACAGACTTTTTCATTGATAAAATACATATGCCTTAAAAAAAACTATGATCTGTCTGTCAGTTAATGCAAGACGCTTGCATGATAGAATTGCAAAAGATGTCGGATGAAGCGAGACTTCAGACTTACGACAAATTTTCCGTGAAAAGGTTGGATTTCGGACATTAGTCCTTACCAGACTGGCCAAGGAAACATAGACTCAAAGCTTAACTTCTTCAGGATGAGAGATGACCCTTTTATTTTCGATAAGGTAAGCAAGGGGATGAGAGTAAATTGACAGATACAGCTAGAACAAACCTTGAGGACCTCAAGCTGGACCACCGTCCATGCTGTCTAAGAATAGGAGGGAATTTTTACAGTATCTGCTAATGGTGCACATAAAAAATAGAATAATTTATTTGATATGCACTAATGTAACTCTAAAGATAATTCAGAGAGAGAGAGAGAGAGAGAGAGAGAGAGAGAGAGAGAGAGAGAGACATGTGAAGGGAATGCGAGGGGGGCAAAGCCAAGTTTTCCATCNAGGAGGGAGAGAGGAAGATAGAGAGAGAGAGAGAGAGAGAGAGAGAGAGAGAGAGAGAGAGAGAAGAGTAGAGGGAAGGGGTGAGGGAGGGTGAGAGAGAGATTAGATTAGTTCTTTATTGTCATAGGATGTACATTCTTTCTTCCAGACAACCTCAGGCTACTTATAATTTACACTTTTTAATCAAATGTACCTTAAGAGAAAAGGAGAGATAGAGAGAAAGGGAGAGAGAAGGGGAGAGGGAGTGAGAGAGAGAGTGTGAGAGGGGTGGGGGGTAATGTGTGACAGACTGATTTGAATGGTATACATAGAGCGAGAGAGAATGATTAAGAGATAGAGTGGGATATGAGATGAGGGAGTTGAAAGTGATTTCTCCAGATGGACGATCTTATTTGATTTAAAGAGAGAAGCCGCTCTAGGGTCAGTTGGCTTAGCTAACCGCCTTATAGGCATTTGAAAGAAGTCGGAGGTCGGCCTTTGGCGAGAATCAGCCTTTGACTCGGTCTGCCGGACACACTAATGAAGTCCGAGGCACAAAGACTCCGGCTGGCAAAGGGGAATGGAGTCTCCTGTTCCGCCCTGGCTTACACCTTGTCTCCCCTACCGAGAGTCCACTTCAAAGCCCCCATATCATACTTAAAGACTAGCCACACACTAAAGGAGTATGCTTAGAATTGTTAATACCTCAACTATTTAAAAAAGTGGAAGTGCAGTAGTTTAGAATTAAATGACTTAATTTTTTGGTTTCTTTTTACAAAATTGTAT
The DNA here is from genome assembly GCA_000696205.2 of Oncopeltus fasciatus. NCBI lineage: Eukaryota > Metazoa > Arthropoda > Insecta > Hemiptera > Lygaeidae > Oncopeltus > Oncopeltus fasciatus. The sequence continues at coordinate 391,596 of KZ807483.1, read as the reverse complement.
GCAGAATGAATTTCGGTAAGGGTAAAATTTTGAAAATAATCTATCTGCAAGTGTCACTTTTTTGATGTGAATATATATATATATATACTAATACTGTTCAAAAAAATACATAGAACTACATGTGCAACTAGCCATTGAATAGAAATATGTGAAATATATATTTAAAAAAGTTTACATTTAGGTGTTAGGAAAATATAAAGTAGAAGTTTTATCAAAAATTTTAAAGGAATTTTTCTCAGCAGTACTCAGCTAGAAGCTCATTTTCTTTAATCCTCTATTTCATCTCGTTTAGGTAAACGACATAATACAATCATAACAGCACATACACATACACTTAGAGTACCCAGGATATTAAAATGCATTTTTGGAATTCAGGGGACATTGAAAACGCAAAAAGCTTTGACAAAGTATTCCATTTTTTGACGGATCACTGTACTTTCTCCAACTTACCTAAGAAGTGGATCATGGAGAGTAAAATAAGGGATAAAGTCAAATAAGGATAAAATAGTTATTTGTTTATATTGTTTCTTGCTGTTGAAAAAAAAAAACACTTTATTTCATAAAACCTCAACAAAATAATGCGAGTTAGCAAAATATAAAGTTAAGAGAAAAGTTAAGCTTTCTAAGATTTATGGATGGTTAGGAAGAGGACAAGGGACAATTCAACGATTATTATTGCTTCTTTATACATTTCTCAGAAATTGACTTAAATATCTCACGGGTGCCTTTGACAAAATGTTCATAAAAGATAATATTTTAAAAAAACTTTTACTTGTTATTTTAACAATATATGAATTGTTATATAACCTCTTCTTTTATAGAATTAACACTTTAGCTAAATCAATGAATATATTAACGATTTTCCCTTATTGGTGGTGTTTAACCCTATCACCTCCTTTTATTTCATCTATTAATACTTATTATATTATATTAGCAAATAAAGCTATTAGATGAGAAAAGGTGGGGGAGGGCTTCCTTAGATATATTTGAAAACAATTTTCTTAATTTGTTTTGATTTTTAATTAATTTAAGAATCTTAATTTAATGCACACAATATTTACATCTGACAATACAGTTCCCTCAATTTTCATTATAATATATTGTAATCGAATAAGAACTTGCTAAATTGAAATAAAATAATGAAGAAGTTTGACTAGTTTAAAATAAATTACCCGACTTTCTATACATTGAATTTTTACCCTTTCCTATATTATAAAATACTAAAAATAGTTTGAAAGAAAGAGCATGCATTTTTGAAACCCTCGGGTCATGCAAATACATAGTTTAATTTTCCACTATGAAATAAATAAAGTTATGGAGGGAAAAAATATTTTAAAAACGAAAATTGAAAAGTATAATAAATATAAAAAAATATTGATATAGCCTCGTGCTCGACGCTTGAACATTTGAACACTAAATAGTTTGAAATATCTGTAGGTTGAACTATAGACATACAACGAGGGAATTTCATCCAAAACGTCAAGGTGGAGGTACGGCCTGGGAAGGAGCTAAATTGTCGTCGCTATGATGTTTAACACACGAACACACACAATCACATTTATTTATTTACACTTTATCAATAATTTTTTTAAAAATTTTTGTATCATTTTTGGTGACTAGTAGGTCGGATCATAAAAAATTTCCATATTTTTCACTACGATCTGTTCAGTATACAAGAGTCAGATATAATTTTTAGCAGATATTTCTAATTAAATATAATAATAATTGGCAAGTGTATCTTTATTTAATTGCATATACCATCATCTATGAAGGATAATCGTAGAGTTACTCAATCCCTGCTTCTGTGAAAACAATTTAATATAGAGTCAGTATATTTTTATTTATTAGAAATAGATAAATATCGAGTAAATAGTGAAAAAAATACGCTGAGAGTAGGAGAGAAGCAGAAAGTAGCTCTAAAAGCTGAATATTGTCTTTGTAGTGAACATTCATGTCTAGATTGATCCAAGACAAAGTGAAAATAAATGTTGGGAACTGAAAGGAAGAAAAAAGGCAATCTGAACGATTCACAATAAATATTATAAAACAAAGTGAGGGGGGAGAGACAGACTAAGAGACGAGAGTGAGTGAATAAGAAAGAGAAACAAGAAAAAAAGAGAATTGTATTTGTATTGGTAGAAAAGGGTTGAAGGGGGTTAAATCCTTCAAAGGATTTTCGAGAGATGGGTGTCCTGTGTAAAGACCTCATTAAGATTTGCCTTCTTCTGTCCCCTCAGACACGGTCTTCCTCAAGCCTTACTTTTTCCTGTGGCCCTACTGCCTCGAGCCCTTTCCTCCTTGTAGTACCTCTCCCTTCGCCAAAATAAACCCTACCTGGCTTCCTTTAACTATTCAAGTGGTTCTCTGAAAGGAATGCCATGTCGGCCTCTCATCAGGTCGCCTGCAATCTTGGCCACAATCAAATACTATATTAGACATTTGCATTCAAATATATTTCCTTTCAATCTTCAATATCTAATGTAGTGATTCAATTCATACATACACATATATAGGCGTATGTGAAACGTAAATAAACGTGGTGTGTGTCGTGACATTTAGTCGATATTGGCCTTCTTTTCATAAAAAACGTAAAAAGTTCACATAGACTTCATAGAATGAACAGAGTCTCCATTCAGCTCTTAAGAGGCCATCAAAGGAAGTGCGAAAGGAAAACTCGGGAATAACCTTTTTGGCATGGTCAAAGTTGGAAGAAGAATTTATGAATATGAATAATCTTATGTACTCTTATGTAGTCCATCAATGGATTTGCGTCTTGAAGATTCCGAGGGTCTGAGGATGGTGCGATAAGCTCCGAAAGTTCCTTGCTACTGTTTTGAAGGAAGTAAAACTCCTATTATTGAGTGAAGTTGGTCTTTCGATGTCCATTTTTGTATTGAAAGAATCCGCTCTATTACACCCAATGTAATTCGTTTATTTTTTTTCATTCAAAATTAAAACAGTCGAAAATATTATTTAGAGTTACATAGACTAATGTACCTATAATGTCTGGATTCTATAAAACTATTCTAGAATAATCTCAAATTACTAAGAATAGTTTCAGCTCATTAGATTATGCATGATAAAAAAACTGGTAATGAGTGGGATCGGAATAATCAAAGTTTAGATCTATCATAAATCTTAGGTCCATTAAACGTTTTGATTTTTTTCATTATATGTATTGTGTAAGTGTGTGTGTTTGTGTGTGTGTGTATGTGTGTGTGTGTGTGTGTGTGTGTGTACGTATCTGTTTGCGTGTGTCTTATCTAAGCTCAACATATTAAACAATTAATGCGAGAGAATAGAATAAAAAATAAATCTGTCCCAGCCAGGACTCGAACCTGGATCCCCTGCTTTTTTAAAAATATTTTTTATGAATAATTTTTTATTCTATTCTCTCGCATTAATTGTTTAAAATTTACGTGGGATAATACACCACAACTAAATTAATATTTATAAATATAAACATACTTATGTTTAATGATTTTAATAGTAGATTAACAGTAGATTTTATTTTTTAAATATCAGTCGAAGGGAAATAACAGTTTAAAAAAAATAACTATGTGGTAAAGTATTTTAATTTTTTTTGTTCTTTGTATATTTTGTTAACTAGCAAAATTACAAAACTCAAGAGTGCAATTCAACGAAGAATTAGACATTTGAAATAAACAAAACACTTCCTTTCTAAACTTATGCCTTATAGGAAAATATATTTAAAGATTTCTTTACCACAAATATTTATTAACCATTGAAGCGTTTTCGGCTCTGGTGAGCCATCTTCAGGATCATTCTAGAAGATTGTTGACAGGCAAGCCTATGCTCAACAACTTGAGGGGTTATGAGAAATACTAAACAGCTCCACATGATTTAAAAACGTGTGAGACGAGGCAGGGAAATGATTGAAGGAGACACATTTCATTTCACATCATGGTCTAGAAGTCGGCCCTTAACAAGGCGTAACCATTATTGTCTCTTTCTCAGGCTAAGAGCAAATTCGTAATACGCATAACTATCCTTTGAACTCAGAGAAAATACTAAAAGTGAATGGAGTAAGAAGATTGATTTAGGAGCGACAATGGGTCAGTAATCCTGAGCAAACGTCCGACAATCCGAACAGCACGTATTCTACCTCGTTTAGTGAAGAAATTTACGAGTAAGTTACGTTTTGTTTCCAAAATTTTAGTTTCATTGATCTGTGAAAAAATCCCTAAATTCAATAAATATGTCAACATTAATACATTTATGTAGCTTGCGAATGTAAATTTAAAATTTTTTGGGAATTGAAAATTGAAATTGATTAAGCCAAAAGGCTCAGAGGATATATAGACAATACATGACTTTACTTCCGCGTTTAATTCAACATTGAGATAACAAAAATAATTAAGTAAGGAAAAAAATTCAGAATATAGAATGAGTATTGCAAGATTACCTTTAAAAAAAAAAAAAAAAAAAAAAAAACGTGTCGTCTATTCTAAGCAAATTAGGTTGATTGATTTAAATTTTTTATGATTTAACTATTCATGTTGATGAATGTTTACAGTAATTAAAGTATATTAATAGTTTATATTTCATTTGGAATAGAAAATTATTTAGCACAAATAATGGTATTTAATTTGGGGAGTTGTGTTATATTAAGAACTTAAAATTTGTGATCTAATCACAATATTTAGCGAAATTTTTAAGAGTGTTTAATATTCAGGTGTTCTAAATTCAGGTGTAATTGTTAAATCAACTGACAAATTACTAGGTGAATAATGGAACACTTTTCTGTAAAGTAGATTAACTTTATAAATGAATGCAATATTACAGTTAAAACATCAAGTAACGCATGAATAAGTAAAGTAAGTAAGTGGTAGAATCTATAAGAGAACTGAAAAGCCATTTAAATTCTATGGGGTGGAGGGGGTGGTAGAAGGAAATAAATTAGAAAACAATGGGGAAGAAATAGAAGTAAGAGAGGAATAGAAGTTGAAATATAGCAGCTCCTATCAGATGGTGTCTGGGTCCTGAGGGAAGATTAGAGGCTAACTCCTCAGATAAAGTGAATTAACAAGTCTTGGGGGACTCCAAGAAGGGATTCCTTCAGTATTTCAGTACTTCAACTTCACTTACTTTAAATTGTTAATGCAGTTGGTCCAACTTAGATATAACTTGGACGGGAATAAGGAGAGGCTCAGAGGTTACAGTCATTTCCTTCTGTTTGCAGTTCTTATACACTATCTGCTGAAATTACATGCTATACGAGTAGTATAATGTGTACATTCACACATTCATCATGTAGTGAAATATAGTTCTCTATCCTGATCATTTTTATTATTTCGCCATAGTTTGCAATTTATAAGACGATACATTCGTTATGTAATGTTCTCTCATTAATATTTCCTTAGTTAATCACTGTCATAACGATTCTGTTAGTTATTCTTAGAATATTGCTTTTATTATGAATATGGAAAATTATTTCGTAGACAATTCCTTGATAACATTTTTCATTTTTTTTATTGAGCTATAAGCAGATCTATTCAGTCATTCGCGCATGAGAAACCCAATGTATAATTTATATTAATTGTATCATATGGTGTAATGGTCATTAAAATTAAATTGCGTCTTTAATCATAGAAAACTGGACAGGTATCTCCCGGGGGGCGCCGTCATTACACGTAGATGGCAAAATATACACAACTCCCATAAAAACTTAGTGGGAGTTGACGCTACACTTTTCTGAACACTTATGACACTACGAGACTTTGATGAAGTTCTTTTTTGAAGCTCAAGTAATGACGCTCATGTGGAATAATGTATCTTACGTGTGAGAAAGTAGTAATCTGCATTCTTCTTTGGTCATAACGCCTCTGCTTCCCACTTATCAGGAGTCCGCTACAGCTCAGAGAGAAGTCTTCATTGATAATAGCTTCTTATCATCTATCTTTACAGCCCAGCCAGCATGCATCTAGTCAAGCTAAGCTGATCTCTTCAAACCAACAATCTTAGAGTAGGAATGCCTATACCTTGTATGCCATAACCTTTTTGCATTCCTATGTTTTATGTAAATAATAGCCGCATCTCACACTGAATTGATTACCTACATCTTACTGATATTATTTTTAAATAATAAACCCATATACAAAATATACTTGTATCTCCAGCTAAAATTTAGTAATACAAGAAATTTTACCAAATATCCGTAAGTGATATTCATGAAATTGTAAATGCTTTAGCAATGTTAATCAAAGCTGTATTGATATGAATTTTCTATCTATATTTTCATTATAGTCTCAGAAGAGGACGGGAAATAAAAATGGTTGGAGGTTCGTTGGCCGTCGAGTATAATGCTAGAGAAATTAGTCAGGGTTTCGGCCAGGATCATAAAAATAAAATACTCTAAAATGGCTGGGTAGTTATTTTATTATTGCCGACGTTCAGCTCTGCACTGCGAGATGTGACCGTAAACCTCCATCGGAGATCTCTCCAGACATCACTATCGCCCTGATGATGACTTACAAGTTAAGTCGAAACGTCGGCATTAATAAAATAATTACCGAAGAATTTTGAAGATTTTGAAGTATTTTATTTATCTGATCCTGGCCGAAACCCCGATTAATTTTTTTAGCATAAAAATAAACCTGCTACAAAAATTAATATTTTGATTGAGAATAATATTTTAATATTGTATTATGAATGTTTTTTCTAGAGTGCTAATGGTGGTAAACTGTTATTTTTATTGGGTTTTATTTTCATTCAGAGACCGTTTTTAAACGGCTCTTAGCTTGGATTAAAGAAAAAAATTAATCAGGAAAATTAGGAAATATTAAGCTGGGTACAATCTTTGAACCATTACTTTTTTTATAATTTGGTTATGATTTATTGAAATATGATCCATTTAGGCAAAGGTTGAGGTCTAGCCTGGAATATACTTTACTCGGGCGCGACGGTAGCTTATGGGGTCTCGCAATCCTGGCGCTACGGGTTCAAATCCTTCCTTACTGAAAAGTAAAAGATTGTCTTGGGCCATGGATGTTGAGAATGGGATGACAACCTGTAAATTTCCCTCCCTCCATGACTCTAAGAGGTTTGAAGGGAGGCTAATATTTAGTTTAAAATAAATAAAAAAACGTAATTTACAGCCATCTGTCTATATGCGGCTGTTTATAGTTACGTTTCACCAAAACCTTGCAATTAATAGTTGGTAGTTATCTCACAAATAATATCAAGAGTGCAATTATATATGCATTGCGCATTATTCAGGAGCTTAAATTATAATTTAGGGAAAACGGACTCGAGTAATTCATGCCAAATCAATAATTTTCTCATCCTCAGAAAACCCATACTCATTTTTCGTTATCTTCCTCAACATCATGGAGGATTGTTTCAGTTAAAATAAGTTTCTATGACTGTAAATTGTTTAAATGAATCATTTTCATTTCATTGTTTATTTATTATTATATGAAGTAGTATGGTATTTCCTCTTGTTTCAGATGAAATCTGAATATTTATTTCAGAAAATCATAATCAACTCAAAACATGTCCTTTAAATTTTTTTTAATAACACTAAAGGAGATAGCTAGATACTAGATTTTTTTTTTGGACATACTGCGTGTTTGTTAAAATTACATTACTTCTAAAAGCTACTAAATTGGATCGATTCATATAGAAGTTTATCAAATGGAACCAGACAGGTTTCAGCTCTAAGAAATTAAATTAATCCTTTTAGAGGTGTCCACTGTAAACACAAGCTAGTCGCCTAATGACAAGCAGTTGGTCATATTTAGTGCCAGTCTCTCAAGCTGTTTCCAGAATGAATAGATTGATGTTGCCAATAAATATTATCAGATTTCCCATAACAAAGATCCACCATTTCATTCCTCTATGTTAGTCCGAAATTCAGGAGTCTGTAGAGTGATCTATATACGTTTAGAAAACTTAAATGCAAACACCAAAACATTTATGTTTAATTTGTGTCTGTGCTCCAAAGAGGAACTAAAACTTGAAATCATTAAGCAATGATAAGTCTTACTTTTATTGATATAAATATTGAATTTCAATTAAGTATGTTGATTAATACAGATGTTGATTGTTGTATAACACTCGTTCATTGTCTTCGCACATTTTCCTTAGACTCATCTCTTCTAGGCGAGTGGAACAATGGAAATTTTTTGCTTCAAACGAATCGTGAAGAATTACGCATGCTGGATGGCGTCCTATCGATCGAGCCATGGAATGCCATTAATCCTAACAGGGATTTAGGGCATTGTAACGGAATTACATCAGAATTTCATTTCGGCAGCCTCTCATCAGCACCACGAGGCGTTGTAATTTTTCTGACAGAGCAAATCCGCAGCGCCTTTTTGCTCTGAATAGCTCGCATTTCCTCCATTCCTCCGCAGAACAAAGAAAGAAGAATTTTTTTCGAAAAATTGCCACATTAAAATAAATCTTCAAGTCGAAAGCATATCGCTCAACCTTGAGACCATTTGTTAATAAATTGAATACTCATTGGGATGATGGTGTTTACATTAAATATCATCATCTTCAAAAATAATAAGTGCAACATCCACTCTAAAGTTGCTGAACCAATTATGATGTTCTCTCGTGCTAATGGTGGCAAATCAGTTGAAGAGAAGTCTTATAAATAGAATTTGGGGAAAATCAGTATTTTGTCAGAATATTTACATGAGCTGAGAACATATGGGCAATCAGCATGGTCACAATGCTTTACTCATCAACACAATTTCAACAGGAAAATCACTCCAGCATTAGTATCTAATAGCTGACGATAGTGTTGTTAAACTGTAAATTGTTAAAATTGAACATAGTCTAAAAGTATAGAGGAAGAGGGAAAAAAATCTTTCTTATGAAAAAATGAGTTGAAATTTATTTGATAATAAAAATTGTATATAATTTATGGCAGGGAAAATACTAATTTCGTTTATTTTCTTCTTGAAATTATTTATAAAAAAATTGTATAAATTTTTTTTTGTTACATTCCCCAGTTTTCTGATAAATAATTATTCCTTAGCTGTAGAAATTTTGTACCTTCTCGGTGATGAACTGAGCTAAGTGATGTGCATCAGCCTTTTCTTTGAGCTATTAAAAAATTGGATTAGTTGGACAATTTAGACTAAAATTGCGAGCGAACCAATTACGGCACATACGCTAACCTGCCGAATTGTTTGAATGTGAAATTATCCCCACTTGTTTGGGTTTATATATTTTTTGTGGTACAACAAACTATAACTTTATGAGGAAGAACTGGCCAAAGATACGGTATTTGCATTTATGAAAATAAAAACTAACTTTTAAACCAAAAAAAGTTTTATTATTGCCAAGTTTCGGCCTAAATTTCAGGCCTTCTTTCTATAGGCGTAATGAAATTACTGGGTCATGATTTAGTTATTCTAGAGCAATAGATTCTATTTCTCAATCTGCCCCATTGCCGAAATTTGGCAATTATAAAAACTTTTTTTATTTAAAAATATGTTTATATTTATTAAAATATCCAAGACTGAACTTTCTCGATAAGTTTAACGGCCAACCAACTACATATCTCCGAATAGAACTCTAATTCTATTTTTAGTGAAAAAGTTTTTTAAAAAATACGGAAAAACTTATAGAACTTTTATAACTCATATACAATTAGACTCTTGTCAAGTGATCTGTCCGGTAATAAGTAACTTTTTCCAGTCTTGTCAGGTGTAGCAACATTAGCGTAGACTGGTGCAATTAAAAAATAGGTCAATTAGGTCTGTGTTATTTATATATATAACAAGTGGCTCTCAATATATATTAACAATATTACATAGAAATAATAAAATTGTGGGACCGACATTTCATTGGTTTTTCCACTTCTAAGATTGTCTTTACCGGATTACAAATTTTATGAATTTAAGATTTACGAGTACTAAAGAAGTTATCTCTTCAGTAGGTTGAGTGGGCGCTGTAAAACCTCCCCGAAGGGTCTAGCGCCAGTCATAACAACCTTCTTTAATGACTATCGATTTTTCTGCTTTCTCAAAATTAAGCCATTTACTACTAATATATCGATGTTTAGACAAAAATACGTAAGGGCTCGGATGGACTTCACAAACTAAATGCAGCTGTTTCTTCAAGCAGTTACTGTAAACCTTCAAGTAAAGGAATGATAAATAATTTTAATATGTTTATGAAAAAAAAGAAAAGAAAAGCCTGAAAGATAACGAATCACCATTGAGCTTACAACGAGAAGAAAAGTAGTTGAATATATAGTGCGCTATTGTAATTTGTGATGGGACAGTGATATGAAATTATAATCATCCAAATATGTTTATTTCAAAAAAAAAAAAAAATAAGGATAAAAAAAACAACACTAAAACAAAATAATAAAAAATGATGCAAATAAAAAATGTATTTTACTTGAACACACATCATTGACAGTTATTGTATAGCCGATTTTTGACATTTTTTTTTTTTTTTAGTCTCTCTTTTGATCACTAAGGGTCATAAGGGAGGGTCTGGCTATCTATAGGTTGACAAACATTTTATTGTAACAACCATTTTAAAAATAAATAACTCAGAACAAGCCCAGTGCATACTTTTATTTATAAATAATATAAATAAAAGATTGACCTGGGCGGGATTAGAACCCAAAGTGCCAGGATTGCGAGACCCAAACGGATCCCCTGAGCCACCCTGGCGTCCTTATACTTTATTATTTAGTACCAACAAAGGGTAGTATACTAGAAAGCTATGGGATACTTACGTAGTTTCCGTTGACTAGCCAGGTGATATTGGCAGGAGGATTGGATGGTGGTGACGTACAGTTTCCCTTCAGTACATCCCCTAGGGAGTAGCGGGACTTTTCAAGTTTCAGTATAGGCTTCCCTTCTGGCATGTCTGAAACATCATTGCTCAATTTTAGCATTATTTTTTCCACTATAAAAAACAACATGTTGGCTAGATAATTTAGTCATTATCATGTGGGTTAGTAGAAAATTTCACAGTGAGTAAACAAATTGGTGCTTTAGGCAGTCTTAATGAAGTCTACTTTGCGATGATTTGAGTACATTAGTATATCTTCTTAGATACAGACTATCTTTAAATGGAAATTAAAGCCAAGCAATTTAATCTCCCGAAATCACTAGAAACATACAGCAAGCTTAAATTATTCTTAATCAGGAATGTCCATACCGAAATACATCCAGCTTGAACGATCAGGTACAAATAAATTATTAGGGTAGTAAGATAGCGTTCATCATTGGATACATTCTTCTTACGCTCTCTTAGTCAATGACAACATTATGGGGGATGACCGTACGAGAAATTCACAATTGTTTACAAATGTTTACGATGTGTAGACAGTAGACTTTCTAGCAGTAGGTCGTTTCGAAAGTGCATTACCTGTTCTATGTCACTGTACAGTGTCCATTCAATCCTCTGCAATGTTTCTATTACTCGCACAATTTTAGATATTCTTTGTGAATTTCCTTAAAGTATTAACAAACCAAATTTACTAGCTGGTGGAAAAAGCAATCACTTTAATGGTATATTCTTATATATTCAACTTTTAAATTTGAAAAATTTCCACTAGTGCTTAAGACAATTATACAAATTTTTTGAGTCAAATACCAAGTTTTAGAAAGTCACCAAGTTAATGAGTTTTACAGATTGAGCATATTTTTATATGATTATCCAAATGGAATGTAACAAAATTAGGTCAGCTTAAATAAAAAATGTATTTGAGAGAGCGTTGAAATTTTCCTTATCAGTTTCGGATTTCAGATAAACCCCACTTTTTAATCTTACTTTTATACAAATATAAATAAATCCTATAGAATTTTATCTACCTATCAATTTTAATTATTATAATTTACATAATATATTGACTTTATAATTATGTAAATATATGTTTAAAGTATTTTTAATATTCACTTCTGGTTTTTTAATTAACTAAACTTTTTTAACATTCATTAATTCAATGTGATTTACTTTGTTCAAATTAAGGTTACGATTTAATATTTCAAGTAAGACCCCACTTCAAGTTTAACTTTAGATCTGATTTAAAACCAATCACGTTTTTACACATAACACGAATAATGTAATTAGTGTTTAATTTATAATATTTAAATTGTATGGGCCGCGACAGTAAATGAGTCAAACATGTCCTAGTCAAACATAGGGTCACTGGTGTGCCCGTTCTCTCATTGACATGCTTCACTCATTTTTCCTTAATCCAATTTCCATTGGGCAAAATAAAAAACCTTGGCTCATATAACATGTTTTTAATTTCTAGAGGTTTAGATTAACTCTAACCATTGCTGCTGAATTAGTATATGGATATGTTAGAGTAGGAGTCTGTCTTGTACATTGAAATAAAAAAAAACTATGCTAAACATTCATTTCGCTACTTTGAATTAACTGAATTTCGAGTCAGACTTGATTTGGTAGTAAATCCCGCTTCTATATTGTGCACACACGCAAACAGAAGTTAATATAAATGTTTGAGACCATCGCTTTTGATATTTAGTTGATAGTAGAAAATACAGAAAACGAATTAAAATATTCTGTTCATACACATTTCTTCACTTCGGTTTTGAAAAAAAAAAAAAAATTAATACAATTTCTATGGCCTTTTTAACGATTTTGATGTAACTAGCTAATTCAAATTACGGCTTTATTCTTGTAAACCAATAAAATAGTGAAATAGATACATGAGATATTTGAAAATTATTTAATAAAACTCGAAATATAGTTCACTTTCAAGTAAATATTCTCAGAAACCGTAAGCTATAACTCTACTGATACCATTGACTGTTTTTTCGAACAGTAATTCAGCGGTTTTGAGTTACTGCATTACTTTGTGCGTTTACATCGCAATAACGTGAATAGCAACTATTTATTAGATGATTTTAGTTGGGGTTCGGTCAAGTTAGTCTATTACCTAGACCGAACCCCAACTAAAATCATCTAATAATAATATCCACAGTCAAAAGAACTCTCCTTTTGAGTAACTGTTTAGTTTACTTGTTACTCACACTAGATGTTCTCCATTCGCTTATTTGATGCTGCTCTAAGCGTGGAATTAATGTATCTGCCAGTATGAGTTAATGTACGGGGAGAGAGATTAATGTTACAATGGGCATTAGGAAATTGTATTTTATATTTCTATTTTGGAATTAGAATCCACCGCCACAGCAAATGGAACTTGTGAAAAAGGGGATGTTTCTCTAATCTGTCGGGGGTAAGGGGGTGAATAAAGATTTCTCGTGAGAATCTGACTGGAAGAGAAGCGGAGAACATTGGAGTACTATTGTTCGACCAACTTCCCTTTGACAGTCCATTAAACATATCTCAGTTATTGCTGTCCACAAGAGCCTATTCTCAGCTGACTTGGCCTTCCCTCTGAGCGTCTTTCCTCCCTCCCTTTACAGTACCTGCTTCTCAGGAAATTAAATGTTTAACTTCGCCCTCTGACCTCTGGAATTTTCAGACGCAGGGGTCTACACATGAACCTATTTGTATATGAGCATTAGGTCCTACGGCTTGCACAAAACCTCCCTTCGGCTAAAAATGCCACCGCAACTTTCTTAAATCTCCTAAATTTTATTTTGAATATTGATTTGCAAATAAGTTCACTTATAGACCTCCCTCTGAAAATTTCAGAGGATATAGGACCATAGAGATAGCAGAAAGATTTTTGCTGCGTAAAAGTCCTAAAGAAAAAATCACCGTCGATAAATTTTTGCAGGCGGAAAGTGCAAATCATTGGTGATAAAATAAACGAATGGAAAGAGAACAAAACAATAAAAATCACTGGTACGAGATACTGACGTCATAAAATGGATAACAGTCGTAACACCGGCTGTACTCCAGATTATTCCACAGTTTCCGTTTCCTGCCTACTCTCTTGGAATAAAAACATCGAGGTTGGAAAAACTTACTTAAAAAACCTTTGTAAAACGGAGCTGGAATGTCTTGAATTGAGCAATTTTTTCACAGTCCAACCTACACTTACATTTTGAAAACCAAAAATATTTTAAAGTAGCCTTGATAAATTAGTGGCTGTGTCAAGAAATCGATTTTAGGTTTTCATTCCCTTTTGAGATTTAAAAAATTATTTTTACAATAACATGCCTCAAGCCTTATTTTATGAGGCATTAACTTAGACTGACTATTAGGTTAGGGAAATCGATGTTTTCTGACTGTGCCTCTCATGCTGAAGTCCTCTTCCAGGTTAGATTTCACCTATAGGTGTAGACCTCTCCACACGAAAAGTTCTCCATATTTTAGATTCCATGTGATTCATCAAGAGTTGACAATGCGAACTGTAAAGCATTAACGAAAACATTCCTATCCAAAATCACCTGCCAGAGGATTCATCAGGAAAATCACAAAATTCAGTTATGGGACTTTAAAAATAAATATATAATTAAAAGAAAATTATAATTCTTCATTTAGTTTTAAAAAGAAGAGAGATTAAAACGAATATGCAAGCAGAGAATGGAGGGAGAGTGAAAATTTTCGCGAGGGGAAGCATTAGATTTGTAAAAGAAGACGAAATCTGAGGCAGGCGGCTTGTAAATAGAGAAGAAGATGACGTAGGCGAAACGTCCTGATGAGGCGAGGAGATGAGAGGAGCAGCCAGCAAATATGTTAATGGGCTTGTTAGGAACGACCGTTCCCACTTGGAGAGCGCTAATGTAGGCATTGTTAGCTAGCAGTAGTGCTACTGAGGGCCGGCAGAGTGTGCTGCTTTCAGAGTGCTACTACGTCATTAGCCGACGGGGCAAAGTATACTTCCCTTTCTTCCTTCTTTAGTTTTAATTATGAATCCCCTCCTCCTCAGTAATAAGCCTTGACGTTTTAAGAACGAGAGAATGCGGAGAATTGCAAAAACGAAAAAAAAAAATTTAATTTGCTTTCATACAAGTATGAAAGGAATGGAAGTTAAAAGGAATAAAAATAAATTATTATGTCAATAAGTAGGACAGAGGAAGTGAAGAATGGATTTAAGAAGCTTGTTGGGAGTGGGAACAAAGGTCCACTTAATTCTTCCTTAGGCTCAGGAAATCAAATGCGAATCTTATATTTATATTACTATTTCACCTTTATCAAAACTGGAAACATCATTGTTTAGAGTAAACAGTGCAGGTATTAATTTCCTTTAGTTGAAAAAAAAATACTATTTTGTAGTTTATTATTTAAATGTGAAGAGGGAAGAGGTCTTGTGATAATTTGTATAATGGAGGGAAATAGGTGAAGCTTACACAAGGGGTGAGAGCAGGAACGAAGGATGATGTCCAAGACTTTGATCGATACACGCAAACAATTGATTCCGTTTAAATTGCTAATACTAAGAGTTTTAGTATTTTTTGTAGCTTACCTAAATTATTTTATTAATGACCTGGAGGAGTGCTGACTGCAGAAGCTGCCGACACATATAGAATGTGATCGGACTACTCGAAACAAAATAATTAGCTAGCAATCGATGGCGACATTAGCACAGCTTCATTACACTGTAATTATTCCAGTCCGATGCCCAACAATCTCTATGTTACCGGTGTTCCCAACACTGTTCTCCCTCTTAAGGACCAAAAATTAGCTTCTTTTTTTAACCACAGATATTATTATTAGATGTTTTTTTGTTGGGTTTACTTTGACCTCAAGATATACCTTGACCGAACCTCAACAAAAAAAACAACATCTAACAATAAAACAGCTTTGCTGTAATAAAACGTTTGATGTAGTTCAGTTACTAACGTACATATGACTAGCCAAATTATTAAGCAGTGAAGTTGTTAACTATTAACGACAGTTTATTGTTTTTTAATATTCCTAAAAATTCCAAAGATCCTTGTTTAATGCTTCAAACTAGTTGGTAAATTTGTGACATAAATGATGTCTAATAAAACAGTAACTGTTAACAAACTAATAAAAGAATAATCATTGGGGAAAGTGGAATAAATAGAATCCAATAGAGGACAGAGAGAGTGAAGGGGGGGGGGAAGAGAACTAGAGAGAGAGAGAGAGAGAGAGAGATAGAAAGAGAGAGAGAGAGAGAGAGAGAGAGAGAGAGAAAGAGAGTGTGAGAGAGAGAGAGAGCGAGAGAGGGGGAGACGCTGGTAAAAACAAACTACATCATTATTTCGTGCAGAAGGGGTTTGGAGATGGGATTGTAGGGGTGGATAGGGGAAATATGAGGACTTAAGTTCCAATTGGTCGAAGGGGTGGTTGAGAAAGGGTGGGGAATTTTTCCGAACCGTTCAGCTAAACAATCCCCTTATCTGTCCCGAGGCAGACACTTTGAGGCTGATCAAATTGAGGCTCGCCGACCAGCGCCTCGGCTATTTTCTTATCTTGCCTGCCTCGTCTTGTCACTTCCTTCTTCCAAACACTTTTCCTCCCTCGTCTTCTCCCTTCCAGCTGATTTTTCCATGTTCTGAAGTGTGTCAGTAGGACGGGATTTACATAGAAGTATAAGTTCATTCATTTATTTATTTCTCTTAGATTTTTGTAGATGTTAGCGGATTTTGACCAACTCTTTAGTAAGCTATATCATCTTTCCTTTTTCACCACTCATAAATACAAATATAATGTAGTGCAGTTTTCTCGTTTAATTCGCTGACTATATTAAATTTTTTCTTCTTACATTTGGTTTCTTTATAACCTTAAATATTGAAAAAAAAACTCTAGTTACCGTTTCTTATCCTTCTTTTTCTCGTAGCCAATAGAATTTTGGAGAGAAATAACGTTTTTAAATGATATTAGGTATATGAAACTTTCCTTAGCTTAATTTTTTTTTCACAGGTTCAAAATATTTCCAATATCCGACTAATTATTGAAATTGCTCACTAATAATGTATGTTCGCTATTTCATAATATTTTGATATATTGTTTCAAATACTCTTTATACTTACATTTTTCATATCCGGAACCAACATATTTTAAAAATAAATTAATGACTACAATTAAAATTTCTTTACAATGTGTGTTTTGTTTTTACTTTCATTATTTTATATTGTCCCACTATTCGCATTCACCTCAGTAAACAGAGATATTTTTAGTTTTTCTCAATTATAACGGTTCAATAGAAGATTTAACAATTTACATATTAAATGGTTTTAATGCTGGCTGCCAGAAGTGTATTAAAGAAAAAAGTTCTGGGCAAGACATGAAATAAATAAGGAAAAAAAACAATTGGGTATAAAAAAACAAAAGAACACTGGGTATTATCTTATAAATATAAATATTTTTTTAACATACATATCTTAGACCCTAACCAATATACTGAAAAAGTTGATAAACGTTTTAAAATATGTTTAATGATTTTTAAAACACATTATATTGTAATATAAGTAAAACGCCAATTCTTCTTAATATTTTAATTTTAGTCATAGCATTTTCGAGGCCAAAGGACACCTAATATTCAGAGCCCAGGCACCTTGGTTCTAGAGAGTACACTATACGCTCCGCAAACAGTGTCTCCCGCGAACATACAACGCGAGCACTTCCCAAACTACACGATTTATTACTCATTACCTCATTTCTTTTTCTTAGCTAAGTTTGTATTTAAAGGGGAGGAGTTGGTTACTAGCTGGGAGATATTGACAAGGAGGCAGAGGACAGTCTCTATCCCCACAGGAGATTACCGCCCGCTTTCTCGAGAACACTATAATTAATTCTATCCCCCAAGGTGATCTTCTGATGCATTAGTTATCAAAGTACCCGGTTATTCTTAGGAAAGCCCACTTTACTTAGGAACGGAGGGGAATTACTCCGCTCTTATCAGCCTTGTTATCTTCCACCGATAAGGCGTATCCGCGCCCTGCGTCTATCCAAGGAGATGGACTAATCGCTTGGAATCCTCATCTTTAACTAAGACTGAAAAAGTGAAAATTCCTCTGTTTCGGTTTCAATCTAGAGACTGATCACAAAGCCACTCATTGAATTTAGTGAATTTTTTCATCGCTCATGTGAGCGAATGATTGAAAGTCATTGACTAGATGTCTGGTCAATGACTTTCAACTTCTGGCAAAAAACAATAGTATGATACATCCTAAACAATTAGGCATATTAAAAATATTTCATATTTCAATGTTTAATACCAATGTGAAATAGTTGTAGCAGCAAAATTATTAGCAATTATTTTTTTACTAAAATCTACATACATTCTATATATATA
>KZ807483.1:359065-373199 GCA_000696205.2 Oncopeltus fasciatus | reverse complement strand
TAAAAAAAAAAAAAAAAGGATAACAGTCATACCTTCTATTATTAATCTAAAGGAAATAACCATATAGATTATTTAAATAAAAATAAATTCGGCATTTCAGTTTTATCTGCATAATGTCGATGAGCTTGCAAGTGGCTTAACCGGTCTCGAATGAGAAGGGTGGGTTGTTATGAATACATCAACATCTTCGGTTATATTTCGAATATATGATTCAATTATTTACAATATTTTCATTAATAGCAAATCATTTGTGCAAATAATTGGGGTAAAATCTTAATATTAAATAAAATATTAAAATCTCAGTGTGTTGTTTACAAAAATGTAGTATACTAATGATACCGATGTATGTAATTAAAAATTATGATACAAATTTTTGGGGGAAAAAAACGTACTTTTTCATTAAATGCAGTAACCAAATTTTGCTTTCAGCTGACCATGGATGAAAATAATTTAAAATCGAATTAGAGGAAAGGAGCTTTTAGAGCGCAATCAAATAGAATAATAATAACATATCTAAATTTCTGGAGTTTTCCAGTTCAGGATCCATGAAATCAATACATAGGGCTTAGAGTTGTTATTTTACAGTTTTCAGCTGGGATTGAACATGTCTCTCAAAACCAAAGGGAACACCATAGGTCACTTGTCACTTGAGGTAGCAGGAGATTAAATACATAAAAAAAGCTGTCTAAAACGAAATGTTTTTATGGGGCACTTACGTTGAGTAGAAATGGAAAAAAGTACTTCCTGGTAAGAGCAATAGGGTGCGTGTTGAACATTATTTCAGGATTCCTTCATTATAATTTTTCTGTACTATTTCATTAATTTTTATTTATTTTAATTCTATAATCTTAATAAATTAAGTCATATTATTTTATACATTTGAATTTAATTTGTTTAATTTACATTATATAAAAATGTTTACTTATACTTTAGTTTTATTTCGTTTTCACAATTAATTGTAACAGTCAAATTATTAGTGAAAGGCAATGGATTTTTGAAAAGCTGAAGCAATGTTTCCATTATAATTCTTCAACTAACTAACACTTATTGACTAACCAAACCTATTACGTGAATGCATTATTAATACAATAGATTCATGGTTATTAGATCCAGATTGACGTAATACAGGTTATATAGCCCAGAAGCTAACAATATATTACGAAATAATTATGATTTGTTAGTATATTGGTCAATAGTTAACGTAATTTTTCATATAAATTCATTAGAATTATTTCATTTTTACGAAAAAAATCAACCAAAATGAAAGAAACTGGCTTCTTTTTCATAATAAATCAACCCTGTTTATTAAAACAAATATACCATTAATGTGATGATTGAAAATATTGAAATAAGACGCATCTCCTAGTAGGTACGACTCAGCTTGAATAAAATACAAACTCATTATTGGCCCGCAGAAATTAATTTCAATTTTCTGTGCAAAAACATCATTCATTATAGAACGGAGTGTGCAGGATTTCATTAAATTACACGAGGTATGTGAATACGTTAGGCGCACTTGGCTGGTCCTCACATATATTTCCCTCACAAACTCACATATTCACAGATTCGAAGAATTTATTTATGAAGAAGAAGAAGAATTTATGAAGAAGAAGATGTAGAAGAAGAAGAAGAAGAAGAAGAATTTACGAAGAATTTATGAATTTATGAGGGAGAATTTATGATGAATAAGAAGAAGAAGAATTTATGAAGAAGAAGAAGAAGAAGAAGAATTTATGAATTTATGAAGAAAAATTTATGATTTATGATGAAGAATTTTTTTATGAAGAAGAAGAAGAAGAAGAAGAAAAAGAATTTATGAAGAAGAATTTATGATTTATGAGGATTTTTTTTTATGAAGAAGAAGAAGAATTTATAAAGAAGAATTTATGAGGAAGAATTTATGAATTTATGAAGAAGAAGAAGAATTTATAAAGAAGAATTTACGAAGAAGAAGAATTTATGAACAAGAAGAAGAATTTATGAAGAAGAAGACGAAGAAGAAGAATTTATGAAGAATTTATTACGTATTCGAATACGGGAATACTTTACAAAAAATGAACAGTACTGCTGCATACCCACCTTAACCTAGGAGTGCCTCCAAAATATCCGAGAAGAGTTGTCATGAGTTACTAGGATGAGTTGTGATTATTAGACTGACGGATTTTATGCAGAGGGGTTGACAACTAGAGTGGGGAGTGCCGACATAAGTCCTCAACATATGTGGAGGTACTACTGAAGGATGAGAGTCCCAGTAAGGACTCTCAGAGCCTCACAGTTTCATAAGGAAAATACTGTTCTAACCTGACAAAAGGGAGGATAGGTAAAGCAAAAGAAAAATAAAACTTCTCCTACCTAAGGAGGGTAATACAGGATTTGTGTATAACCATTTTACTGATAATTCAATACATGTGGGGAGAGAAGACAGTTTTGCCACTTTTCTACATTCTTCGCAGGGCAATACTCCTGGGGCCTGGGAAGATATAGAGTGGTCCCCTCGGCGATCCCGCCATTATTTTCCCTGTCAATAATTCGGAAGGGGGTGAGGCGGCCCCCTCCCTCCAGGCTACTTCTGAATTAAAAGTTTCTCGTATCGAGTGTGCCACTTCTCCGGGAAGGGTGGGGGGAGGTGTCCGGTCTCTTTGTGTACCCTCCGCCATTTTCTACCAGAGGCTTGTTTTCCTGAGGGAGGTTCCTTCGCCCCTGCGGAGGGATGCAGTCCAACTCAATACCCACCTGCCCTTCTACCCTTGTCTCACCTGTATTGGCTTCAACCCTTCCCACATTATTCACAGCTTATGGGAATTCCTTAGAGTGTATTTACGCCAACCCACTTTCAACAAACAATATTTCTAAGCAAATCCCTTATCTCATAAGGTTTTACCAAGGATCTCAAATCAAACGTATGATATTTAATTTTAAAAAATTGTATTCTATATAAGATTATTTCCTGCGGTACATTTATCTCAGACAATATTTCAGTTCTGTTAATATTTCCTATGAAAGTCCTATATCATTCTATAATTAAAAACTGGCTATGATATAAAGATCTTCATATAAATCTTTGTTTTTGTTTCGTGAAAATAATTTTTTCCTCGTTTACGAGGATATAACCTCGCAAGACATTTGTCACTCTTTGACTGGATAAAGCTCGAAAGTTTTTAAAAGCAGAGTAGGCACTATTATAATTTGTTTAAATAATTTATTTTAATAAACTAAAGGTTCTAAATTATAGTGTGGTTACCAGCTGCCAACCATCATTTCTAAATACTATTTAAAAGTAAAAATAACAAAAATATCTTTAGAATTAATCTTCCGGATTCTGTTTTCACGTTATTAAGTAAAGTAAATACAACCCATTTAAATATTGACATTAATTGTGGTATGCGATCGATCCCATGTTAAATTTTATACAAGAAATGCAAAGGGAATCTAACGGCCGGAAATCGTACCCGGGCCTCCTGCTTTCCGGGCAGGTATGCTGACTCCTACCACCGAGGCAGACTTATTTAATACATTAATAATGAATATTTGAACCCCCCCCCCTCCCCAGAGAAACATCATACTATATCTTTTAACAATTATTAATGCAAGGGAACAGAATAAAAAATCTATCTGTCCCAGCCAGGACCCGAACCTGGATCTCCTGCTAACTGGTTCGTGTCCTGGCTGAGACGGAGTTAGATTTTTTATTCTGTTCCTTTGCACTAGTAATTGTTAAAACTTACCTGGGATTAAATACCACAAAAAAAACTATAAATCATACTATAACTTATTTTTTTCATTTACTTTAGTATAAAACCAACAAATTTAAGTTGTTTTACTGCATTAAAAATAAATAATATAAGATAAATCTGTACAAGTAGGTGTCTACTGGGCTAGAATGTACTATAAGAAATCCTAAATAAAAGACTGAAATAGAGAAAAACTTTTAATTTGTTAACATACAGCCAAGCTACTTGTAAACAAAAACACCTTGCCCACACACTGCCCACATAAAGGAGTATGGTTGGCTACATAATATGTGTAGAGTGAAGAAGCTCTCTTCAGCTTTGGGTTGACAGTCTGCGGATCTAATCTTCCTCGACTGAAATGAAAATGAGGAGAGGGGAGTGTGTGAAGCTCCTTATTACTTATTTGAGTAATTACTTCGCATTCCAGTGTCGTTGTGTTCATGTTCTTTTTTTCCTGAGGGTGGGGAGTAGGACGTAGATTAGCCAACAAAAAAAAATGTATTTCAATTATATTTAGTCATGTTGTACAGCATTTTGGACTTGGAGGACTTAATACATCTTTAATTATTAATATGTTAATTTATTAATATAATAGCTAATAATGATACATTAATATAATATCTTAATGATATTATGTTCTAACATAGTTTGAATTAATTGGAGTATTTAATAAAATATTATTTCTAGTTCTTTAAGGAAAATAATAAAGTGAACTATTCTGATATTCCCCAAATTATTAGACAACAGTGGCAAGAAAAAATCTACAATGGTTACAAATTAAAAACCATTGCAAAAAAAAGCCCGTTCCAAATATAACAGTTATATTTGATTAGCTACAAAGAAACAACTATGTTAGTACAATTGTTGCAAGTGACATTTTGCACAGTCAGAGCCAGATACATCATTAAACAAAACGCTTCTTTGATTGAATTCGGACATTATGGATTAACAAGAATGGCTTTCGGATCCAATAAGTCTACGGAGTTGAAAGATATGAAACTGAATTGTATGCGAAAAAGTTTACAATACAGAATGCTCGGAATAAATTATATTTTTTTAAAAAATAATGATATTAATTGTCCCATATTAAATTTTTTTCAAGAAATGCAAAGTGAGCCAGAAAAAAACCCAGCCAGGAATCGAACCCGGGTCTCCTACTCCCGGCTGTATATTCTTTCATTATTAAAAAAAAAATCGGAAATAACAAGAGTCTAACACCTTTAGCACCTTCGAGTATAAGAATATATTGGTCTTATTCGGGGGATTAGACTCGGAGTAAAGTGCGTGGACTTGGAGAGATTATCTAACCTGCCTTGGTGGTGTAGAGGTCAGAATACCTGTCCGGAAGGTAGGAGACCCGGGTTCGATTCTAGGCTGAGGTAGTAAGGTTTTTTTCTGTCTCACTTTGCATTTCTTATGTCTTATTTATTTAATAATCTGCTGTTAGTATCAATATTGTATTCTTTAAGTGTCCCTATTGAATCCTACTGCGGTCGTCCTCCGAGTCTGACGGGGTCGGCCTCGGAAGACAGTGTGAAGGGGAATCTCGGTATCAAGGGTTCTGGGCGAGCATAGTTTTCGCAACACATCGACAGTCTTGGTCTTTGTGCAATCCATTTCTATTCTATCTCAAGAGGAATCTCTTACTCGTCTGTGAAGATATTACGCAACGATACAATTTAGTCATCCTCAGGTCTTACACTTATTTAAATACTTAATAAATACAGAAAGAATAATTGCCTCTCAAAATTTATTCAATTGAGACAGACCCAATGAGTCTTTAGAATGAAATAATGATTTTAACAATAAAATAAAAAAATAAATCATTTAAAAATAATAAAAGACTTTTAAATATTTACTAAAAAAAAAATCTTAGTCATTATCGATTCATTATCCAGCACGTTTAACATCTCAGAAAATATGCCAATCAACTTTTGCTGGCAAAATATTTTCAGGCTAAAAAGAAAATAGATATATTCAGTTTTAACATTTACCGCCAATATGTGAATGTCAAATCTTTCATGTGTTCTTTATTTATACGACATGCTACAAATACCACTCAAAGTAGGGTGTATGAAATAAAACTAAACATTTCGAAATATTATAATATTTTAAAACAAAATCGAATAACTCTAATGTAATAATATGCCGGTATGTAATAACCTCCTATGTGTGAAATTCTTAAACCCGTTTAACTAAAATAGACATGAGATTTTGAATGGAAACAGTTTTCAAGCATTAATATTCATGCATCCATAGTAAGGCAATATACACAGACTTAATAACTTTTGAATATATATGAAGGACAATGATAAAAGACTGGGATGTCGGCCTCAAGGGTAGTAATTGTTGATTCAAGTGGGGTTTATTCGGCAGAGACTCTTGCTCTGAAACACAGGAGTGAGGTAGGCCAAGATCCCCATACGCGAGAGAACAAAAGGCTTATGTCGGAAAGGTGGAGAGCAGTCGCTCTCTCTTCTCTCTCCAGCTCCTACCTCCGAGACCCGGGAGAGAATTCTCTTTAAAGATAATATTCATGAAGAGTTGATTGAAACGCCACTTCCAGTCAAACCACCTTCTCCAGGGAAGGTCGAGTGAGGCCAGATGGATTAACATACAAATGAAATCTTTAAATACATACAAAAGCCCGTATGTTCATTCTCTCTCCCCAATTTCTAAATGTCTAAATCATCACAGGTTTTATTTTTTTGGGAGTTCAGGATTTTCTGTAAAAGGTAAAATATTCTGTGAGATACTCCCACTTTATTCCTAAAGAGCTTTAACTGTACTAAAAAAGAAAGAGAAACACTTTTCACCTAAAATATGGAATAATTTTGAGAATTTTCCAGATTACAATATTTATAACAAAAGAAGAAATTCAATAGTTTCTAGAATATTTGTATGCACCTATTTTGCATATATAAATATATTTATTTCTTTCTTAGCTCCTCTGCTTCTTTCTATCTAAGCATTTTGACTGAGGCCTATCCACAAGTCAAGAGCTCAATAAATACGATTTTGACCACCTTGATGTAGCCTTCGAGCCCTTCTAAAGAGAAGAAGTGAATTATCAAGACACGGTACTTTTTTTGAGTCGTCGGAGGAGTGACAAGTGTAACAGAGCAAATCATTTATAATCTTCCTTTAATTTTATAATATTTAAAAAAAAAATCGCAAATATAGCGGAAAATGTTCCATAATTCAGGCTTAATTATTTACATGAAAATATGTTATCTAAACTACTCAAACCACAATTCTCCCCTCAGGGGAATGGAATAGCTGATAGTGGTCTATGGGTTGCAGCATTGTTATTGATTACACCCCATACTACCTTTACTTCAAAGCTGGGCAATATTACTCAAATTTGCTGAAAATGTCACGTGGAAATTGTTCGAAAGCATAATAAAACTTTATGTTTCGTTAAAACAAACCAAAACATAACAGTCTTATTTTTACTGTTATGTTTTGGTTCGTATGAGCAATAAATATTTTTACAGATTAGTGACTGTCATCATTATTAAAATATATTATAATCATCAATGAGATTCTAAAACGAAAACTAAGCAAAACCTATTTTATTTAATGTTATAAATAGATTATAAATTCCTGATAGTTTTCGAATAAAAAATAAATAATATTTAGAATTTTTAGGGATATCATTGAAAATAATTATCAATAACTATATAAGAATAGTCAACCACATTCTTGAAGAGTGCTCAGCACTCAACAAGTGTTTTAACAAGCATGGCGTACCTAGAAATGCAACGGCCATACTAAGAGACTCATCAGAATCTAGTAATAAAATTATTGATCTGTTAAAAGATGCTAACCTATTTAACAAAATATAAATCATAAAAATAAGTGTATATAAATGTAAATATATATATANTATATTTAAATAAAACATTTATTATTTACAACTAACTCTTAATTAAACAATTATAAAAAATAATAGGATTATAATGAAATTTTAAAGTAATGTTTTGAAACAACAATTTAAAGAATACATCTCTCATTCATTATTATGTTACCAGGAAGCGTAGAATATCAATATATATATAATTTAAAAAATAAATAAATGTGATGTATTTTTATTAATTGTTGTAGGTAGGATCGGGTTTAGGGGCGATCAATTCTTAGATTATTACGCCTAATTGTTGTTGTTTCAATGTTAATATTACTGTTAAAGTGAAATTATGATTTTTATATAGTGTAAATAAATGAAAACAATTAACAAGTATAATTATAAAGGACAGTATAATTATTTCTTATAATTTGTAGAATAGACATTTCTCGTAATTGTTAGGGCGTAATAACCTAGATGTTTATCGCCTAAACAAATTCATATCTATCTATCTTAATAAGAATAGTAAGTTAACTAGCTGTAATTAGTACCTGTTAATTTAAGAAATTTTTTTTATTAACAGTGAATAGGGAAAGGTCGTCTCCAAGGAAGTTTATGATACAGTGTTGTTTACTTGAACACTTTCCTATTTAATTTATCAGCAGAGGTGTGTGTTGATAATTATAAAAGTTTTCAGAGTGATGATGTCACGTGCTGGAAGGCAAACTTTCCCTGCCTCCTGAGTTAGGGAGATACTCCAGCCAAAAATAAAAAAAATAAGATATAAAAATACTTTCGCATAATTTATATATATTTCGGACGATTTGATGCTCTTCTCGAGCGAAGAGCGAAATGTGAGACTGTACTTGAGAGTTAACTCTCGCTAAAGGCGTACGCTGCTCTTCAGACTGACTGGAACTTTTGATTTTCACACTGGAAAAATATTTTCACTTGACTGACAACTTGAAAGAAAAACAGCGTACTTAAAAATTTAACTTAGTTGAAGAGCCGGTTTACGATATACGAGTGGAATACGTTGTAAATTACTTCCCATCGGCATTTTATTTTAAGCTTTTATTTTATTAAGTATTAATTTCTTTAGAAGTTTTTTCTTAATGATTATTAAAAAATAGTAGTCTTAAATTTGTATACCTAAACATAAATTCTATCGAAATTATATATTATTATATGAAATATGCATTATATTAAGTACCAGGTATGCAAGTTTAAAATGTCGTTTATTTCTTAAAATATATACACAGTAATTTAAAAAAAAGTATAATATATTTTATTCAAAGTACTGGCCCTCGCTTTCTACACATTTTGTCCATCTCTCGGGCAATATATGGATACCATTCCAAAAGAATGCTTCATCTTTATTTGAAATCCATTCATCGAGCCATTTTCGTACGTTTTCGAAATTGTTGAAGTGTTGCTCCGCCAATGAGTGTCCCATCGATGAGAAGAGGTGATAATCAGAAGGCGCCAGGTCAGGTGAATACGGCGGGTGGGGTAGGAGTTCCCAACCAAGCGAAGAAATCGTTTCCTTAGTCAATCTGGCTGAATGTGCAGGAGCGTTATCATGCTGAAGAATGACTTTGGCGTGCCTGTGAGCCCATTCTGGGCGTTTTTCGATCAATGCGTGACTCAAATTGATCATTTGTTGTCGGTAGCGCTCGGTATTGACTGTTTCGCCGGGCTTGAGAAGCTCGTAGTCGATTTGGTCGATTTTCTCGTTTTTGATCAGTAACATCAAAATCACCACGTTTGAAACGTTGAAACCAACGTTCACATGTCTTGACGGTTGGAGCAAGATCGCCATAAGTCTCAACAAAAATTCGATGACATTCAGATGCCTTTTTCTTTTGATTAAATAAGAAAATCATGACATGCCGCAAATGCTCTTTATTTGGCTTAAAATTAGACATTTTTAACACCAAAGAAAGGTATGATACGTCCACGTAAACGACTTAAAAACAACTGACTTTTGTAAACAAATGACTAACAAACAAAATAGCGTTTAGAGATAAGCAAATCCTTCAATAGGCTAAGAGCGCATTCTATTCTAAACTTGCATACCTGGTAAGTGTACTATGTTACTGTTAGTAAAGTACTATACCAATGATGGTACTAACAGGAAAAATAAGAAAATAGAAAAGGGATTAATCTATTAATTGAATGGATAGTTTTTAATTTTTTTGTTAATATCTTTATGTAAATATGGAATGTTTTTTGACCGTAGATATTATTAGTAGATGATTTTAGTTGGGGTTCGGTCAAGGTAGATCTAAAAATAAAAAGGAAAATAAAGAAAAATTCACAAAAGTGTATTTAAAAAAATTTTTTTTTTTTATCTACCTTGATTAAACCCCAACTAAAATCATCTTTATGTTAATTTATCTTCATATCGTTTATTTGTAGTTACACTAAAATCTATCAGACAGATTTATAAGAACATAATATAAAATCACTTTTTGTAAGTCTGTTTGCTATCTCTGTTTATCTATTTATATTTGTTAATTCACTAAAATGATCTTACTGGTAAATGCATATTAAACATTTGTAGATATATTTAAATAAAACATTTATTATTTACAACTAACTCTTAATTAAACAATTATAAAAAATAATAGGATTATAATGAAATTTTAAAGTAATGTTTTGAAACAACAATTTAAAGAATACATCTCTCATTCATTATTATGTTACCAGGAAGCGTAGAATATCTAACTTTCTTTAATTCTCGACTTCTCGTATGATAAAATTCATCCCATCATAAATTTAATGGAAGTCTGCTCTGTTTGAGCTCAATCGAAAACGGGAATCGGAATGGTAACCTTACAACCAACTTAACACTCTCTTCGAAAATACTAAACAATATGTATAAGTTATTGTGGTAATGCTTTGCTTGATTAGTGGCTCGACTTAAGTCAAGTTCTTTCTGAAGGGTGTTGAGCCTCTGACCTCGGGGAAGGTTTCCTGATCGGAAATCCAAAATTTCAAGTCAGGAAGAGATCTTGGTCTTGACGAGCTCACCTCCTGCGAGTGCTTACAAGATACGGCCTCCTTAACGGCATAAGAGGAGAAGGGCACGCAGTAAATGCCGGCACTAGCTGCTTCCAAGATCGCTCTACAGCTGTCAAGTTATCTTAAGCGTAAACCACCCTTCGAAGAGCGACATATACTCTTACCCCTTGCGGTTTTATGGCCGCCAGCCACCCCTGTATCTCCCCTTGGCAGTTTCAGTTATATTGGGATCGTTTCTGTTAAATCTTACTTAATTCGAAATGCTCTCTGCCACCAGAACAGATATTTATGGCTCCGCAATAAAATTTACGGTGAGTTCACGAGAAAGTTGATATTAATAAAAGTTCTGTTATAAGCCCCCTCCGACCCATATTTCTAATGGAGAAGAAAACAAGGCTCACTAAACATTATTTATTGATTATTCATACCTTCAGGGCTTGCGAGTGTGTGCTTTAATATATCAAAGAATTGAGAGTAGTATAGGAGGTTACATAGCTACATACATTTGATTTTAAAATATTATCTGCTAGTAGGGATAAAAAACCACAACAAAAGAAAATATTTATAAAGAAAAAATTAAATAAAGTAAATGACGAGAGTCGACAAATAGTTTGACAATGTCAGCTCCTTCGAGTGTATGACGAAGTTCTTGTCTTTCTCGTAGGTTAGGCTCTCGCCAATGTAGAGGGAATTGAATGAGATACCTGGCGTGTCCTGGTAGCACAATTGGCAAGTGCACCGGCCCGGATAGCAGGAGATCCATGTTCGATTCCTGGCTGGGACAGTTCGGTTTTTTATTCTATTCCCTCTCATTAATTGTTTATTATCTGCTAGTATCTATTAAGACAAATAAACAGTCATCTAAACGCACAAGCGTATATATATATTTTTTTAAATTATTTATAATTGCTAAATCATGTTTATTCATGAAAAACTAAAGCTTGGGGCTGCTAAAACGTGGCTTCCAGTGTGTGGTTTTTGTATCACAAAAAAGGAAGTATCATTATTTTTTTTTTACCTCTTTAACATGCAGATTTTAAAAATTGATTCAAATTTTTAGGTTTCCCGTAAAATTCGGACTGCGCAGCACTGCTACTGCATTGGATGTGAGGTAGCTGACAGGTGATCATCACCTAACATTAAAGAAATTCTAAACTGAAAAAAAAGGAGATTGTGGGGGAGGGAGTGAGAAAGGGTGAAGGGTGGACTGAAATTCATTGATTAGAAATATATAGGGATGATATATAGGTTCACATAACGTAAATATGTTCTTATCGTCTATTATAACTATTATTTTAACGGCCTGAACATATTTTATAGAGAAGAGAATAATAAATTCATAATATGGTATAGAAATATGAAATATGAGTACGAAAGCAGTTTTAGTATGCATACATTGAATAGTTTAAAAACACATTGTCTATAGAATTGGTACACTTTTCCACGTCCATCAGGAGCTCGAGGGAATTAATATTATCTTTGAAAGTAATGTAACTATTCAGACATGTCATTATCCCGAAGGATAATAATAATCTATATTAATGTAGGCTTACACTATTGGTTATATGCTAATCGTTACTTAGCTTGGGGTTAGGGTATTTCTATTGATTTTCTGGATTAGTCTGAAATTAGTGACCAGATATAGTGCAGAGGATGTGATAATTTGACAGCGAACGGTTAAGCTCATTGTCAAGAGATAATGGACGTGCTGTAAAGCTATGGTGTTCACCTTGGGCACAATAGAGTAGTGATATTACGAAATAGTAGTGATATTACGAAAAAGCCATTTAAAGTAAATGTTTGAGCAGACGGAAATGACCAAGTGAAAAATGAATGGAGAACTAGTGAGGAGAAATTCCTTCCCTTGGGCAATATTTGGAACACAGGAAAAATGTCACTCTCGTAGAAAAGGCAAGAACCCCCAACGTTTCCAACGTGACAGACTAAGGTATTCATTTTTATGTGCCTGGTGATTTTACAGCTCTGACTTCTCTCCTCTGGTGATCATAATTCCTCAGGGTTGTACTTCCACTTTCTCTACCCCCTCCCCCCACCCCACTGCATCAGTCTCACCCCCCCCCCCCTCACTTCCTAAGGGATGGAAGTGGAACATAATTCATCTATTCTAATTGTAGGGCAGCAAATTTCAAGGAACAGTAAGTAGGTTTATTGTTAGTGGACACTTCGGCCAGGAAAACAAAGAAAAAAAACTGTAAAAATATGACCTTGATTAAATTTACATAGTAAGATTAGTTATATTTTGCAGTACATATAATATGTAAACTTTTTCAAAAAATTACGGAAAAGTATAATTATTAAATTATTGAAGAGAAAGTTCGCCGTTAGTGGTCTTCATAGGCTAGGAAGAATTTATATTTGTTGTTAATAAAATATTTATTGATACGACATGAAGAATGCAAAATTTAATTTTAAAAGCCCAAAAGAATGCTAAAATTAAAATCACTCCAGGCCTGTAGCGGACTAAAGAGCCTTCTAGTTATACTCATAAGTATAATTTTTAAAGTGCTTTTTCAATTTTTTTCTAATAATGGACATGAATACGATTCCTGAACTAGTTTTGTCTAAATTTCCTAAAATGACGCTTTTTTCGTAAAAATCAAGGTTACTAAACCCTTCTCTGGGCTGTACAAGAAGAAACGATAGTGGAAAGAGAGGGGTGGGGGAAATAAGCTTTAATTTATTTCAATTTTTTTAAATGGCTCACGCTTGACAATTTATATATGTATATCCAACCCATAAGTTTGAATGGAGCATGTATTTAGCTTCTCTATCTATAAATGATCGATCTCCGTATAAGATAATGTTCCAAAACGCAATAAAATAGTTTTTGTGAACATGTTACTAATTTGAATATTATTTTTTTGAGAAATGTATTCAGGAAAACGGAACACACACACACGACTTCCAGTTTAAACATTTATTAAGTGAAATGAAATACAGACCCATAATAAATTCACAGAAAAAAAATTATTTATAGGCATAAATCAGGATTATTCTTATTTTTTATTTTAATTTTAAAGTCTCCTATAGATGGACTTGACATGAGTTGGAGGTCAATTATGGAGGTCGATTCGGCGTCGCTGGTTACCTCGTGCTTGGGCATGGTGTCTCCTCCTTAATGGCTGCATCCCAATTTCTGGCGTTCTGGAACGCGACCTACTTCATGTTTTTGCTTCTGTTTTCTTGCTCTCTTCTTTCGCACTATTTTCATCAATACCTCACATATGTTGCATTAATGACCCAAGCGGTTGGCATGCCAAAAAAAAAAAAAAAAAGAAAAAAAGAAAAGAAAGAAAAGTCAACTATGAAAACTAACACCGGAAAATATCGATTTGTCAGTAAAATATTAAGAATGTAATAAATAGGCTTGCTCGAATCGATCAGATAATACTACAAAGCAATATCAAAAACTCTTTGAGATACTGTTGTTAAAATACGGCACTTGATTGATATCTATGGAAATGATAAATAAATTAACACTAAAAATAGACTATTAATAACATAATATATA
>KZ807483.1:295259-315125 GCA_000696205.2 Oncopeltus fasciatus | reverse complement strand
TTTCAAACATATATATATAAAATATTGTTTTGTTAAAAAATTGTTTTGCACACTGACTTGCTACTAAAGTATTAATAAAAATAAACATCGACTTTGATATTGATTGTTTTAAAACAATGTCCTATAAAATGGGAAGAATAATATTTATATAACACTAACCATAGAGGTTTGTCAGAGGTTTTTGTTGTGAAAACAAGCAAACGTATGTGAAACGTAACACTTACTTTGGATAAACATTTCAGTATATTAGTAGAAAATTCGTTCCCCTGATTAATTCTGTACTTGAAGTATCTAATTTTCAGATAATTGTGTCTCCAAATCTTAATGATTTCATTTTGAATATAGGAAAAAAGTTATATAAGTTTGATGAGTAAAGAATATCGATGGACTTCAATTTAGTACCGAAAACATTAGTAATAGCCCCACAAAAGGCTATTATGGGGTTCATTTGTTGTTTTATGTATATTTGACATAAGAGGAGGATTGTCAGGAATTCGGTCTTGGTGGATGTAGAATTAACTAGAAACTAATTTTAACCAAACAGGTTTTTTATTTTAGCCAAAGTTTCGGTCAAAATTTCCGACATTCATCAGGGTAAATAGGGTGATAGGGAGAGAGAGTCTAAGTCTAGGGTGACAGGGAGAGAGAGACAAAGTCACTGCTCTACAGTGACTAAATCATGACTAAGTCTCTCCCCATCACCCTATTCACCCTGAAATTCAGACCTGAAAATAAAAACCAGAAATTATGGCTAAAAAAAAACCCAGATTGTTTACAAATTAGTTTTAATTCTTCATCCACCAAGACCGGATTCCTGGCATTGCTCTCCTTAAAAATTGCCTCTTATGTTAAATGTTAAAATATATCTAGACGAATTTTATGTGAATGTTTTGGCAAACAGGCTAAACAGTTAATATCCAAGTCAGAGGAAGCCTAATCCTTCGGAAGTAATAGATGATCCTGGTGGAGGAGCTCCGTGGCCAATCAGCTGTCTCCGGTGTATGACGTCATTGGACTTTTACCTCAGCCATATTCTCAGCTCACGAACGTCTACCTCTGAGGTCATATGTTTTCCTCACACTGTCCAGGAAGCCGTGTTTCGTATGCTGCACCTCATCATGGTGAATGGCGATAGTAAGACCGTAATATATGCCCCTTTTTACCCTCCAACTTGAAAAACAACTATAAATATAAGAAACTTGACCTTTTTCGCTCATGTTTACCAATTTACTGCCTTAAAGAGTTATTAATTATATGATTGAATAGAATATAACTTTTTCCTCAGAAAATATTATATATATAGTTTTAGTGAGTATAATCAGTTGTTGTAGATAAGATAGGAGGAAATGTATATTTTAAAAATCTATCAACCTCAATAGCTAAATTCCTTTGATATTGTAAAAACTGTAAAGTGTACGATAATTCAGTATAACACAGTATTAGGTAAAATTATTTAGACGTTGAGGTAATATTGACTTTAATTTATCTCAGCTTCATTTTTTGTATTATTCACNATATTATATATATAGTTTTAGTGAGTATAATCAGTTGTTGTAGATAAGATAGGAGGAAATGTTTATTTTAAAAATCTATCAACCTCAATAGCTAAATTCCTTTGATATTGTAAAAACTGTAAAGTGTACGATAATTCAGGATTACACAGTATTAGGTAAAATTATTTAGACGTTGAGGTAATATTGACTTTAATTTATCTCAGCTTCATTTTTTGTATTATTCACTTAGCGGATGCGGAATTAGGTCCAGATGAGATATAGACCTAAATTTAACTCAAACAGGTGTAACATTTTTGAAAGGACAAAATTTAATGATTGAATTAATTTATTCTATTTTATTTATTTCTCATTCTCATTCTCTCTCTCTCTCTCTCTCTCTCTCTCTCTCTCTTCATCTGCCTTTGAAAGTATTTTGTTCTTATTTGTTAAGTCTAAAATTTGTTCTAATTAAGTCTAATTTAAATTTATAATTCTTCTAATTTTATTTTAAACATGTTCCTTGGAGGAAATGAATTGTGGGTTCTGTTTTCTCACTTTAGTTTGACGGTTATTCTTCTGATTCTGTGGTTTTGTAATGGGTGTCCCCCTCGTAGCCACATCCACTCTTGGAGAGCTGGGGTGTTTGCAATTGGCGTGTGCGAGCTCTAGAAGAGAGTGAGGACAAGCGCCCGTAGCGTAACCTTGAACTGTTTCGTAATGGCGCAGGGGACTTGCTTGACTTACGCTATCCCACCGACAAGTCTGCCACTCTCTGGGAACTGGATCTGCCTGTTAGGTAAGACGAGTGGCCGTTTTCCCGCGGCTTCAGTCATTAGGCGTATGCGGCTCCTTCTCCAGTGTATTTGGCCGTCTTGTGAGAAGAGTTCTGCAATTTCCTGCTCGAGTCTGGCAACACACCGATAGCTTGTTATAAAATACCGAGTAGCAATCGGCGAGGTCCTATTTATCGGCTATTTAGTCGGTATTGCTTATCCCACTCCAATGTATTGCAGAAATGGGGTTCTTCGCACAGTCATTACATCAGTTGTAATGCCTTTTAACTCATAGTTAATTATAGGCTCATATAAAAATGAATCTGACCATCTAGGAAGTTTAAATGAAGCGTCAGCCACCAAAATTATTTTTGAAATAATATAAAGTCTCCATTTCTAAAACAATTTACAAGGCCCAATGACCCTAGTAGATGAAATGCCATAAAAAAAGTTTTTATTTTTCTCAATGAAATCACAGTCCCCTACAAATACAAATCAAGGAAATCGTTTTCAAAAATGCATTAAAGATTGTTAACAACGGGCAAATATGTTGGAAGTGGGGTCAATAGGCCCCTTCTCCTTGCAATGTGACATTTAATTTGATTTGATTTACTAAATTTTTGTGTTATTTTTTCTTTATATGTGTTCTTTATATTAAGCGGTCAAATTACCAGGTGTTATAAGATTATACGCAGAAAGTAATAAATAAAGATTTTTTTTTTAATATAAAAAAAAAATTTAGTAGAGAGTAAATTTGGTACAAAAAGGAATAGGAACTCGTGAAGAGCAGTGTACCTCAAAGGACTGTGCTGATGGTGGCCATGACAGGAGGTTGTCGAGTGACGTCCGTCTTGAGTCCTATTATACCCCCAGCTTTCGACAGACGTGTCACTGACAGCAGCTTCTTCTGCCCAAGGGGTCTTTACGTCAATTCAGTGCGTCAGTATTCTCTTTCTAAAACACTTTTTTTTTTTTTTTTTTTTTTTGGGGTAATTGAATCATGGCATTTTCTGTTTCAGATTTATTTTTTTCGACCGATACCCCAAGCAATACTATGCTTGCTTTAGTAAGGACTTGAGTTTATAGGCTAATTATTTATTTTTATGGAAGTGATATTAAAAAATGGTCCAGAATGAATACAAATTTTATTATTTTACAAGATGTAATTTAAAAGTCTTATTTTTGCCATATTGTGCCAAATGTGAAATGTAACCAAGGAATAAGTCTGATCGACTAGTGCGACTGTTTTCGTTTTCTGTGTACTATGACGGACAACTGAGGAAAATAATTTATATTTTATTGCTCGATTACAGATTTAGAAGATATATTAGGAAAAACTAGAATTTGTTTTCTTGAATTAATCTGCAATTTTGATCACACATAAATTAAAATGTATCATTAAAAAGGCTTTTAAAGAGGCCGTTTGTTTAGAGTTTGTATGATTGATAATTAAATAATTTTAATAAGTGATTTCCTTGCTAAGGAAGAGATAGAGCCATGAAATTGGGCAAATGATTTTCGAGGCGTGAATACTACATGTGAGAGGTGGCTGAGGATTGTACGGTGAGATGAAGCACCTCCTCGCTCTAAGTGAGGGAGTGTAGGTTGACGGAAAGTGTTCGCGCCTTCACCTGACGTAGCTCTCAAAGATCTCCCAGCTAATGGGTAAGTACTCGTCAGGGATTGCGAGGCCTACCTCACACTAGTGCTCACTAGAGTTGACGTCTACACCCCTCTCCAGCAACTTATAATGGGGCCAAAAGACATAGAACTCCCAGGGGAAGCCGAGCAACCTATTAGCTCTCCTCTCCAGGTTATAATGGATATAAGTGTCTCGAGTAAGGATTAGAATTTGGAGTTACGCCCTAAGGAAGATAGATAGAGAGTGATAGTTGGTTCAAGGGAATAGAGAAACGAGGACAAAGGGAGAGTGAGGGAGGGGGAAGCGAACATAGAAGGAACGCGGTAGGACTGGAGAAAGATAAAGGTGGAGATCAAAACTACAAATAAAATAATATAAAATATTTCCTATTTGTGATACAATTCAAAACTTATTAAAATTAATGCATTATTTTTTTCCTAAATACGATCTAGTTTTCTGAAAATAGTCAGTTTGTCTATCGAAGACAACATTGACATAACACAAAAAATGACATATAAACAAATCTTATCATGCAGGTGATCAGGTATGATAAGGCAAGGTCTAAAAGAGAAAAGCATAATTCACAGAGGTTCATGCGTAGATTGAGGCCTGGCTCAATAAATACACAGCACAGCTCCGCACCTCGCTTAAGTCCCAGCAACCCTTAAAAAGTAATTACATAGCTGGATCCCACCGAAAGAAAGATACTGAAAAAACAATTTTGCCATAACTACATCAAAAGAGGAATTTAATAGGGTTAAATCTATCTCAGTTTATGGAGGTTTGCAAGACAATGAGTTCTTTCAACTATACTAATTGTCAAGATATTTGTATTTTCAAATTTTAAAATTTTCATAATATTTTTTTCTTTTTTTTTGGCCCTTAACCTTGACTATAACCTTCCATCTGATCATAATTCAGACAATAGGCTTGTCATCTTGATAAGACAAGAAGCTGAGTGAAAGACAAAATCGTCAACAAGGTATGATTATAACTCTGTCAAAAGACAAAAAACTACCAAAGTACCTATGTTCCTACACACCACAGCTATTAGTCAGTTCTCCCCATGATATTGTATGAACGGATCTTGCCTAAATATAATCAAAATTTGTAACTTTAACCCTCATAAAACATATGTTAAAGTGATTGCAAAGGTAAGAGACCCCAACTTGATGTGTCACGCAATCATACAGTTTGTCGCTGCCTGTTAGTATTCATGGGTGGAACGGTTTCGCTTCCCTGTGCACTCTGTACAGTGCAACTGTTTGCAACAAGATTGAAGCTGTAGCTTCAATGTATTTGTATGAAAAGGATGGTGAAAGGTATTAGATTCCTCAATTAAAAAATATGACGTAAATAAAATTTAATAAAATTAGCATACTTTTCTTTTTTACATTAATTTTTACTTCGCAACATTTATTACATTATAAGCGGTAATTTGAACTCTGAAAATTTCTATAATATAAATTTAATAACTAGATATGTTTACAATTACAAAATAATTCATGGGAAGTTTAAAAATGGTGGAAAATTTTCTTATGCAAGTAAAGTGTGAAGTTGAAAGTTTCCCGAGTAAACTTCTGACATGAATTGCTTAACGAGTTATAACATTTTTATCATAAGCCCTAAATACCACCTGAATTTCTCATACACTTCTACCATCAGCTGCATTCAATAAATAACCAGGCTTTTAAAAAACAAAAAATAAATCAAGCTATTCATAGTATAAGAAACGGTGCTTATAAAAACTACAATCTTTACCTACTATATATGTTCACATACGTGGGGAGATCAGAAAGTAATGTGACTTTTTATTTATAAAAAAATATTTTTGTATTTATCAATATTTATTTTGTCCCCTTTAAAGTAAACCCCCTAAGATACAGTATACAT
Source organism: Oncopeltus fasciatus (assembly GCA_000696205.2). Lineage (NCBI taxonomy): Eukaryota > Metazoa > Arthropoda > Insecta > Hemiptera > Lygaeidae > Oncopeltus > Oncopeltus fasciatus. Next base: position 309,324 of record KZ807483.1, on the reverse strand, counting down.
TTGCCAAACATTTTTCCAATCCCCAAAGCACTTCTTATAATCGCTTTTTGGTATAGACCTCAGCTCATCTTGCAAACCATAGATCCTAAATTATTTCAAAACGCCGTTTTCTTTATGGTTCCTTGAGTTTTTTAAACAAGAAAAAACTCTGGTGGGCTGACTCTGGTGAATACGGTGGCTAAGGCATGATTATATATCGTCAAAATTTGGAACATAATTCGCTGAGGCACGTCTTTTTCTCAAAACATGCGTTAAAATTGAATGGTAAGAACCAAATGAGATGCCTAAATCATCATAAATTTCTCTATTGGTAATTTGATATTATTTCCCTCACTTCTTGAACGTTCTCGGTGACGTAATGTGGCGACCAATACGTCAATTGGAGTATTCAGGGCCGTCTTGGAACAGTTTATACCTCTTGTAAACATTCTTTTTACTTAAGTAGACTTAACGTATGCCACTGTCAACATTTCACTAGTTTTGGAGCACTTGATTCCTTTTTTTGCGCATTAAAATTTAATGTGAACTATTTGATCCATATTCTTCGATAGTATAAAATATCTGAGAACGCAATTTTAAACTAAAAGCCTCTCAAAAACAAACAATTTTCAAGACAAGCAGCATAACGAAAAAAAAAAATCGAAGAACGGGCATTGTTTGCGAAATTTGAGGTATCACCATACGTTTTGATCAACCGTTCTGCTCCCATACTATATATACACACACACACACACATATATATATATATATAAAGGCCTGAAGTAACTTACAATATTAATATCTTTGTTCTTGTGGTCACGAAAAACAAAGCATGAATCACAATAGAAGTAAATTATAATTTATTAAAATAAAAAATTTCTAGATAATTTTATGAATACTCTCTAGTAAATTTTATGAAAAGGCAAGTGATTTAGATAGATCTCCGGCCCAAATATATATTTAAAATGTAGAAACCATTTTCACTATTTAAGCACTCTTTTGTAAACCGCCGAAGGAATTTATTTATACTGAAATCGGATGATGAGGAGAGGGGGTTGTGGAGGGATATCAAATGGAATAATGATGACTAACATGTATTCGTGTAGGGGTAACCCATCCAGCCACTCTGAGATTACTTTTTACTTCTCAGCGTTTAAGAAGGAATTAACTTCATAATTACGCCCATTCTTGATGGAACACAGCATGCTAACTGTTTAGGTTAGGTTAGGTTAGGTTAGGGATTTTTCTGGGCAATCAGCTACAAGGTTATTATGCCCTTTTTTTTGCTAACTGTTTAGTGTAAGATAGTCCTACTACTTTTTAATTGAATAACAGAGTGACCGCTCCTCTTAAACATTATCTTTACTCTCCTTTTATTACTCCAATGTAAACTTTCAGCTGACAATACATTATAAATAAAATAGGTCTTTACACTTTTTTATTTTATATTTTTAACGATCTTCTCCAGAGATCAAACGGTGACATAAGAGAGGCAGCTCTCCAGTGACTTCCTCTAAAAGTTATCAAACGACAGAACTTTATAATAAGGTAAAATTCAGCATACAGGAGTTATACTTTATAATCCTATTTAAGCAACATTAAATTTGAGGGTTTATTTGCCAAAACTATAAGAAAATTACTACATAATCATGTAATATTACTTAATCATGTAATTACTACACAATCATACCATAAATATTGTAAAAGATATACTTTTAAATTAATTAAATTCAAAAATAAATATCCTGTAATATTCTTTGGTTGGATCTGACTCTATGCACTGGCTATTTTATTTTGCTAAATTTAAAATACTTTTCTGGAATTTTTCTTCTTGATAAGGCTATTCTTTCTACTACTATATGAAATAAAATTTAGTTTATTAAAAAAACAAAAAAAAAAGCCCTAGAAAATTAAAGCAACAACAGCGCGATTTTATACATTTTTCATATAATTAAGAGATAATTCAAGTGTAGTCAACTAGGCTCGTGAACTATTACAGTATTGCATTCAGCAGGCTTAGAAGAACTTCAAGAATACGTTTTGGCAGCATTCACACGGTGATAACTACACTTGATTCTGTTATCAGACTGGTTAGCCTTATCCAGGGATTTCTAATCTACCCATTAGATATACCAAGATCTTAGGATTCAGTATTTAGCCGTTCGGTCATAACATGACGGATATGGTGTTTGTCTTAGGAGTGCTGTATCAGCTGCAGGCTGTCTGCAAGTCGCTACGCCAAAACATTTCTTGAGCGACACCAACGCATGAGAGACCAGAAGCCGGCTTGTATTTCTCTCCATACCTACTAGAATAGGTGGTTTTTATATGATGGTTACCCTGCCCATGTATATGTAAAGAAGTATATATTTTTTGTTTATAATGTTATTTTTTTTATTACTTCAACCTAAGTAATCTAAATAAATTTTATCTACTCCAAATCCAATTCAAAAAGCCTCTGGACTCAGATGTGACCTGCTCTTTGAACACTCACACAGCGGTCGAAGCTCTACATTGAAAATAATGGAGTGTCGTTTGAAAAAAAATTACAAGTAAATAAATTAATCTGGAAATTAATGATACTATTACATTTTACTGCTTGGGGCTTTAGAAGATCTATAATTTACATTAGAAATTCCTTAACCAGCAATAAATATGTATAAAATAAAATATATAAAATATGGAAATATGGAATACTTAAGAAAAAGCCAGGAATTGTAAGAATATTTAAGGTGTGATAGCCAGAGAACTATGTGAAGCATGGGAACAAGGGCTTGACATATTTCTATAAGGCCATATGAAAGCCCTTATGTAAAAACATATATGTATTATGTAAAACCCAAACATATGAAGTTTCTATACTAGCCATATGAAAGCCCTTATGTAAAAACATATATTAATTATGTAAAACCCAAACATATGAATTTTCTTGTTTTAATCGGCCTGATTTCCTTTACAATTAAGGGCAGCATTTATTACAACTCGGTGAGCCCTACAGCTTTGCTTCTCTGATATTTTTACTAAAACTCTTCCTTTTCGAGACATGTCCAGTGTGTGTGCGTGTTTGGCTTTACAGTAAAAATGCAGGAAATTTTTTTTCTTGTAACCAATAATTTTCAAGTTCTTTATTAGTATTATTTTTTTTTAAAGAAAAAAAAGTTATTTATAGTAGCAACTTCTCTGTTCCCTGGTTGCTGCAAATAATTTCTAATTTTCATTTCAATAAAACAAAATATTATCGAGAAACATATTAATTTAAAAATGTTTGTTTTACATTGGGACTATTAAGTTAAAAATAAACAGAAACAATTGAATTATAAACTGTTATGCCAAAAAGCCTCCTAGTTTTATATGCATATAATAATTATATTAATAATATTACTTCTCGATTTTCCTAGTAATTTTATATAATCACTCTTTTAGTGCTGAATATTGCAATTTTGCAGCTTAATAATGTAAAGTTGTCGAGGTTATTTCTATACACCGAATTTGCTATACATTATTCAATAAAAATTTCAAGGCTAGACCCGATTTAGGTACCGGCTAGAAAACATGCAGTAAGGGCACACTGGGTTTTGCAAATCTTGAAGTACTTTATGGTTTGCAACAAGAATTTACTTGCTAATAAATATTAAAATAAATTTAAAGTAGTTTTAAATTAATTTTGAATTAACTACTTTATCATCGAACCTATTTTAATTTCACAGTTAGATGTACTTGTTTGTTGTTGCGAGAACTCTCTTAATTCTACCTATCTATATTAAAGAGATTAGATATATTAAAATCACACAAAAGGTATTAACCTATTACGTCCATGATGATTAAGATTCTCCATAGTATTAATACATTTTTATGTTAAATGTGCTGTTTGCATTTGTAAATTTTCGAAACTATGAAATATTACATTTTTTTATAAGGAATATATCAAATTAGAGTTATAAAAGAGATGTAAATCAATGGAAAGGTTCTCAGGTATAAAGAGGCGTGTGAACTTGTGTCCATTCCGTGAAGCCAGCTAGCGTGAATGGAGGATGTTATTACGCTATGGAGTGAAGAAATAGTGTCCTAACGTCACTCTGAGGTATATATACACAGCACAGCCTACTGGAGGAGTCATTAGTGAGTTTTAGTGATCGACAGCATCATGTTACGTCTAGCTCTGGTCTGCGTATTGGGCAGTGTGTTGCTATCCGGCGTCCTGGGAGGAGATGATCATCACAGTCACTACCATCATTTCAGAACGGACTACATCACTAAGGAGGAGCCCGTTCCTGTACCGTACCAAGTGGAGAAAATCGTACCCTACCCGGTGAAGAAGTACGTAGACAACCCAGTGCCTTACCACGTTGACAAGCCGTACCCAGTTCACGTGGAGAAGGAAGTGAAATACCCAGTAAAGGTGGAGGTCCCTCAGCCCTACCCGGTCTACAAGGAAGTCAAGTACGAAGTGAAGGTACCAGTCCCGCATCCAGTACCGTTCCACGTAGATAAGCCAGTGCCTTATGTAGTGGAGAAGAAGGTCCCCTACCCAGTGGAAAAACAAGTGCCTTACCCAGTGAAGGAGTACGTCGAAGTCCCCAAACCTTACCGTGTTCCTGTGACTGTCGAGAAGAAAGTCCCATATTACGTAGAGAAGAAGGTCCCTGTCAAGGTAGAGGTCCCAGTGGAGAAGCCCTACCCAGTGGAAGTACCCAAGCCTTATCCCGTCACCGTCGAGAAGAAGGTCCCTTACATCGTCGAGAAGAAGGTGCCATACCCTGTCAAAGTTCCTGAGTACGTGAAAGTGCCGGTCCCTCACTACGTCCACAAAGAAGAACACGGGTCTTTCAGCGGATTTGAAGGATCTTATGGAAGTTCCTTTGGGCATTCATCATTTGACCATTAAGTTTGTTGCTCTCGATAAAGGTAATGAAAAAATGCATTAATTTATTCCAAAGCCAAAGGTCTAAAAAGTCTAACATTGTCAAATAAGTGAGTAAGATATATTTATAAATGCAAAATGGAATTATAATGAAATAGCCCATCTCGAAAACCCAATTGTAATAAGTAGATAATCGAAAAGAAAATTGTAAAAACTGTGTAAATATATATTTTAAATTTTAAATGTTAATTCTTTTTATATTCCTTTTCCTATAATGAAATGAAATGCTCAGTAATGTAATTACTATACACTTTATAGGTATAAGAATATCTTCCTTTTTTCTTCTAATAATGCGAAATTTTTAGAGCTTTTCTTATATTGAGAGAACCCTATTTATTCCACAAAATATTGCAGTCAATATTAGATCTAATGTTGGTAAATATTGAAATATAATAGGTATTAGTAAAGTTATATAGCATTATGTAATTAATTATTATCATAATTAAAGGTATTTAAAAAGGTGAGTATTGGTTCCAATTATGTATTTAAATAATTCTAATGATGATATCTTAAAAATTAGAGAACTATGCAGGATTGGTGGACACGGTTTTACAGAAATATTGTGAGTATTTTGTTCCGTAATAAAAATATTTGTCAGTAACATGGGATTCACGAAATTGAATTAAATTTAAAAAATATAATGAAGTATTTGCATATAAGCATATGGTTTGTATAATATATACATATAGTAAGAAAATTATTTCAGCAAAAAAGTGTAATTTACACACTAACACAAGCACACTCCTATAAGTAATCTCAATTTGAAATAGATAATGCAATTTGTTCTGTGACTCGGGTATTGAAATTTCCATTTTCCAGGAATGTACATAAAATAGCTCATTGTTAAAACTATTAAGATAATAAAAGTTTTATTTGATTATTAATTCCGCTTATATTTTCACTTGAGCCGAAGAGCAGCTTTAATTGTGAAGAAGTTCAGCTAAAATGCGATGTACAACATGGGTCACTTGGCATTGTAAAGCATGAATCACTTGTTTCATCTCATGTTCAGAGAATCACTACACACGCAGGGCTATTGAAAAAACATGCATTTCTTACTTTTTTTCATAATTTTCAATTCTCTGCCAAAATAAAAAATAGATCTTGTTATTAATTAATACACTCTGACGCTTCTCTCTCTGTCTCTGATGTCCAAATTTGGAAATTGAACGAATAACGAAAACTAACAACAAGAATCATCAGGTATTTGCTCTGTTTTGAATAAAACGAAAAAACTCGGTTCGAATAAGTTTTAATAATAGTTTTTCAAACCTTTAATTATTAAAAGATTAATACATGGAAAGTTATTAAAATTTTACTATTTACACTCACACACACACATAAAAATATATTACAGTTACTCTGCTTCTGCGTGACAATATATATGTCAGACGCAGAGGTAAACTGAGCAGAACTGTAATATATATACGATATGAACATAGACTTAATAAATTAAATTTCCGTATATCTTCCTGATTCAAAAAGTTTTTTTTTTCAACTTTGAATGTTGAAGGAGCCAATGAAAGAAAAGCTAAGATCGCTAGACCGGCCGAGAGGAAACGGGATGGTGGAAGGGGGGGTAGCTTAATTATATCTTTCAATAACGTTATAGAACATTTAAATGGGAAATTTCTAAATATGTTGTAGAAACGAAGAATTTTAAATTTCTAGAAACGAATAAAACAGTGCCATATATATTTTAAATTCCGTTATTAATATTTCTAAAATTGGTGAAAAACTGTAAGTTTTTTTAATATAAGTAAAACATAAATTAGAAATATTGCTTTATTAAGAAGTCGGGAAGGGGAAAGGGTTATCTGAAACACGAATTTTCGTTTTAAATAGTTTCAGTAATATTATTAGTTTTTAATGTAAAGAAAATCAATAATAACAAAAAAAAAATTAACAACCAAGCTAGCCAAAATGTGAAGCCTGACCTAAAATCTTTTTAAAATTAATATTTCTCTAGATGCCATAAAGTAAAACGATTTATTAATAATATACGCCATTAAGCAGTTAATATGAGATATTTTAATTGAAATTGTAATTTGACATTTTAGAAATAAGGGCTGTAATTTTTTTAAAAATGCTACACAACTGCATGATGTTGAAATTATCGCTTGAAAATAAGGGAGTGAAATAAAAGTGAGAGTTAACTATAATTAGATAACAGCGGATGTTGTGGTTGTCAATATTTACTTTTTCACACATTGAACCTCGGTACTTCTCTGTAATTACTGATGAGAATTCAGTTTTATACATTTTATTTGGGGAAACTGAAGCTCAGTTGTGTTTACTTGTTATTGCAAAATGTATTTACGAATACAATTACAATTATGGTAGAGAGAGAATAACTGTGTGGTGTTTTTTTATTTTTGTACGCCTCCATTTTGGCCAATGACTAACATGTCATCTTCATTTACTTTAGAACATATTATAATTAAAACAGAGTAATTGAAATTAAACCACGTAGCTATTCTGTTGTTCTCATTATATACCACATGGTTAATCTGAATTAAGAAAACATACGTTCTCATATATATGATGTGAGTGGTAATTACATAAGGGGAGAGCCGTTACGGGCGATATACTGAAGGAACACACACAATTACGACTGTTGGGGCTCACGGTGGTAATAACACTGCTCACAACACACGCCGAGTGTGTACACGCCAACGCATTATCCGCTCAGCGGACCGCAATCTCAGCTGGCCGGGGTTGTTATCTTTCCATCATATCGGGCTTATCAGAGAACATCAAAGACGTTCGCGCTTAAACAGTTTTACAGGGGTATGTGATCGTATACTACGACTACGCCTGTTATATTGGGCCTTATGTATTGCCTGTAGTGGGGGAAGTGGGGCAGTGCAGTCCGAACCGAAATCCGCGCCTGATTGGTTCGATTCACATCCTCGACAGGCTTATATATACAATATATAAAACTGTATGGATACTCGCCTCTCTACTCCCCATGTAAATAGTGGCTTCTAAAGTAAATAAATACACTAACATTAAACTAGCTTCATCCCTCTTTGAAGGACTTCTCTATGTTCCGTAGAAAGTTAGCTAATATCCGGGGTAAACAAATTACTTTTATTAAATACGACATTGCTACTGTCTAAGTGAAATCAGTGAAAAGCGTACTTAAAGTCAGTGAAATTAACTTACACGAAAAAAAAGAAAAGTCTTCCAGTCTGTAATACTGAAAAATGAGTACAAAGCATTTGGGTTCAGTCATATCTGACGACGAGAGAAACATTTCGATCATGTTCAAATGGATAGTTTTTTTTTATCTTTGGGTATTAGATATTATTAATAGATTTTTTTTTATTGGGGTTCGGCCAAGGTAGATACAAAAAAAAGAAAGAAATTTAAAAAAAATATGTATTTTTTAAANCACCTGTAGTAATTTTTTGTAAAAATGATGATAGAGATGTTCAAATGGGGAGTTTTTTGACCAGAGATATTATTAGGTGTTTTATTGTTGGTAGATCCAAAAAATAGAACTTAAAAAAATGTGTATTTTTTTTATGTTATCTGCCAACATTTCGGTTTACATTGTATGCCATCTTCAGTGCTGTTAAAATACGTCATAAGAATTAAAAACATAAAAAATGAAATGATTTACATTATTATTACTTGGAATTGATGTAACTACATGCAATGTGATGTCAAAAGTATGTAGAATATATAGAAAAATTCAAAATACATAAAAAAAAAAAAATTTACCACACCTACCTGTCATGAAGGCGAAGAAATTTTTTTTTTTTTAGATGGACAACTTGGATGGTGGAAAGGTGGGGGGTAAGAGGTGGTAAGTATAAAAGGGAGAGCGACCTGCTTCAAAAGGAGCAATACAAGGACAAAGAAAAAAGGTAGGACATTATTGCGGATATGTAGCTTTTGGAACTAGGAAAAATGTTTTACAGGTTTATTTTTAAGGAGGGCTAATGATTTTTCAGAATGTTGAAAATGTTTGAATAAGTAAGAATATGTGAACGGTCTCAGATAAAAGGCGTTTGTGTTCATAGAGTTCAGTGGAAAGAATGGTAATGGTTTATTTTTGTAGTTAACTACATTCATACTTTTGATACCACATTACATTTAGTTGTGGCAATTCTATTTAGTAACAATGTAAATCATTTAATTTTTTTGTTTTTATTTTTATTTTTATTTTATTCTTATGACAATGTATTTCAATAGCCCTGAATGTAAACTTACAAGGCTTACAATGTAATTCATAAAATACAGTTCTTTTTTTTAAATTTGTATTTTTTTAGATCTACCTTGACCGAACCCAAATAAAAAAAATCTAATAATTTCGATTATGTTTTCAAGTTCAAGGTGATCGTATGAATTGCAAAATCCAAGCGGATAAATAATGATTCACTAAAGAGTACAATAATGTGAAAAGAGTGAATAATCACAGTTCAAAAAGATAAAAAACAAGTCCTTATTTTTAATTGTTATAAAGCGACATTTTTAAACTATTGTGTTCTAATAATATTTTCGTAAGACAAGGATGATTAAAGTATGAATGGTTTTTCCATTTTGAAATATCTGTTATCAAAACTACGCTCCACTCCTCCGCCGCTCGTTCTCAGCCATTCAAGATCTCATATTCATATTCAAATGTAAAATAACATACATTCTTTCCATAAATAAATAAAAACATTCTACATTTCAGTATTTGAATTTATTATTTCGTCGATTTGAATGAGTAGTTTTAGATAAATAAAAATATTTCTCTATATAACTTTAATTGTAGAGCGTTTTTAAATCTTAAAAACGTCTCTAATGGTATCCAATAGTTGATAATTAAAAAATAAATTTTCTTAAAATACAAAGAAGAAATAAATCATGTACTATTTTCATTTTATAATAAAATAAATACATTAAGATACCAAACTTGTTGCCAATTTATTTTGAAAGATTGGTGAGAAGAACAAATTTGATAAGAATGTATTTAATTATTAAACATTCACTAACCATTAATCAAAATATTGTTCTACAATTATTTACTAAACAGTTTATAAATATTATTATGACCAAAAGATATGAAGATCCAGAAATTTAAATGTTGACTAAAGCTCAATATATAATTAAGTTTGAGAAAAAAAACTTGTTTTTAAACGTCATACTTCGTCAATTCTACAACCGGCTTTGTCGGTTGGTGAAGCGTGAACTCAATTCTCACTGGACAGAATTCTATAATAGCTATCTACCTTCTCTTACAACTAAAGATAATTCTCTTTGGTCGGCCACCCGAAAAATCCTTAAGTTCCAGCCTGTTTCCCCACCTCTTCGTCGTGATGATGGAACTTGGGCTCGTGCCGACGCCGAAAAAGCTGAGGTAATGGCCAAACCTCTCAGACAAATATTTATCCCTCATCCTGATCCTACTGATCATTCCAAACCTACTGAAACAGAAATGTTTCTGAATGCTCCTCTTCCCATGTCCCTCCCTCCTAAAGCGGTTAATCCCTCCGAAGTCAAATACCTCATTTCCAAATTACCCAGGCGTAAATCTCCAGGCCATGATCTTATTACTACTCATATCTTACGACAACTTCCCAAAAAAGCAATCCTCTTTATAACCTACCTTTACAATAGCATTCTCCGCACCACATACTTCCCTCTTCTCTGGAAACTCTCCAACATCATCCTCTTTCCTAAACCCAGTAAACCACCCAACCTTCCTTCCTCTTACCGTCCCATCAGCCTCCTCCCCATAATGTCCAAAATGTTCGAAAAGATCCTCTTGCTGAGAATTATACCCATCCTCGACTCCACGAACCTTATTCCTAATCACCAATTTGGTTTTAGAAATAAGCACTCCACAATTCAACAAGGTCTCCGAGTTATAGATCGCATCTCCCACACACTTGAGTGTAAGGAATACTGCTCCTCTGCATTCCTTGACGTGACTCAAGCCTTCGATAGGGTTTGGCATAGGGGCTTGCTCTTTAAACTCAAGTCTATCCTTCCACAACCTTACTACCTTATCATTATGTCCTATCTTTCCGATAGATACTTTCAAGTCCGCACTGGTCTGGAGTATTCTGACCTCTACCCCGTTGAAGCGGGAGTTCCACAGGGTAGCGTCCTTGGTCCTGTTCTTTATACCATTTTCACTGCCGACATCCCAACACATCCTGACACACTCCTCGCGTCCTATGCAGATGACACAGCCATACTCTCCTGCAACCCAGATCCTGACACTGCCTCAAAAAACCTTCAATCCCACCTTAACTCCATTTTCCAGTGGTCAAAACGCTGGCGAATACTCCTAAATGAGAAGAAATCAGTTAATGTTACCTTCACACTCCGCAGAGGTCAATGTCCGCCAGTCCTCCTTAATAACGTTCCCCTTCCTTCCTTTCCGACAGTCCGCTACCTTGGGTTCTACCTAGACAGTAAACTAACCTGGAAGACTCACTTACAGACAAAGAGACAAGAGCTAAACAGACGCTTTGGACAGCTCTACAGATTGCTGAACCACAGGTCCAGATTAACAATAGAAAACAAAATAACTATATACAAAACATTAATCAGACCCATCTGGACATATGGTATTGAGTTGTGGGGCACAGCGAAGCCATCAAACATTAGATGCATCCAGGGGTTCCAGTCCAAAGTCCTTCGCACAATCCTCAACACTCCTCCCTACGTATCCAATAAAACCATCCATTCTGACCTGCAAGTACCTTTTGTTTCCGAGCTCATCCCCTCCAGATTTGATAAGTTCCACACAAATATCCAAGGACATCCAAATCCTCTAGTCCTCTCCTTGGCATCCCACGTTCATCCCGACAACCCTCCCCGACGCCTCAAGAGGAGGTGGCCAAGGGACCTCCTACTCCAGTCAGTTTAGTTTAATACCTAGGGAGTGAATGCACTGGCATTTTTCTCCCCCTCTCACTCCCTCCTTAACTCCCTGCCTAGTCTCCTTCTTATCCTAGGATAAGGAGAAGATGGGTGCCGGATAGTCTTTCGCGGGTTAACCTGGGCTCCTTTCTAAGGACGGGTTGCGCCCCGGGATAGACGAGCAAGGACTGTCATCATGTACCCCATCAAAAAATTAAGTGTAATAAAATGTACAGAATAATTTTTTTTTAATAAAGAGTTAATTCAGAAAAACGTCATAATTAATAATAAAGCACGGTAGAAAAAGAAAAAACAACAGAACTACAATTTTACAAAATGAAGAAATCTAATTTATATATTTAAAATAAATTCCAAAGGTATTATATAATCACTATTACTTATTATTCTTATTACAAAGATGTTAATCATATTGTAATATTTACTAGACCATTACAGTGCATTTCCTTTTTACGTTCTTCATGCGGGATTAAATGTCAAAAATAAATAATGATAATTCAAACAACAATCATTTATTGCCCGACGTTTATTGATATCTGTACAAAGGTTTAAAGTATTTTATAATTTATAGCGATAAACCTTTCTCTTTGAATGTTACATCAAGCATGTATAAGTCTTAAAATAATAATAATTATAAAAAAAATGTATACATAAATTATGCAAAGATACGAATTGTTTTAAAGGGAATTAAAAGTAATCAATAAGTTGATTTTCGTACTTAAACAGAAATTTATACTGCCAGTTATGACAGGTGAATGACATGAGTCAGCCAAATAATAAATATATTATAATATACCTATGTCGAATTAATTTGCTGGATCCAAGTCCTTGCCGGGAATTTTGTTTCGAGAATCATGAAATTTAAGCTAATATAATTCAGAAATAGTGTTCTTACAAAAGGGAGGAAATGTGTGCTGTAAAAATTTCACTGAAAATCACAAGACAGACTGCAGTGATTGTTTGTAAGCTTTCATGACGGGCCCATCTTCGCATACACGCTCTCAGCTCGAAGGCTAGAAAAAGAAATCCCCTCGTAGTATAAGTGGAGAGGGGTTGAAATCCTCGAGGGAGGGGGTAAGAATGAGGTAGATGCAATATAGAGGCCGGGAGAACTTACATTCCTCTCCGAGACTTCCCTGTTTACATGCAGATTTCCTCTTCGGTCTCTCCACACGCTCTTATAAACCACCACCGGCTCCCAGGGCAGGCATTTGCAATCTTCAAGCTCCTCTTTTCGCTTTTATTTCGTCCATTCCGGGGCTGGAAAGCTTTCAGTGGCTCTACAGATTCCCCCTCCCTCTCGCAGATCAAGAAACGAACGGGTAATGGCTTCGGGAAGCATTAGAGTCGGCTCCTAAAAGCTACTCGCTGGAATATGCGCTGCCTCACATAACCATATGTGCCGGCATAATACAATTATACTTTTCACAACAAATACTCACCATCTATCACGCAAAGGTTACGACAGCTGAGCAGAAACCAGAAATAATTAATTTGTGTAAATCACTTAAGCAAGTAACTTCCGTGATTGAGGTAATGAAAATGATTCCATACATCTGCTTCCTTTAAACATTTAATTCACTTGAAAATGTGAGAATGTGAATATATAAAGAAGCAAAGAAACACTCACAAATATCGCGCATAATTTACTGAAATTGAATGTATCACAGTCAAAGGTTAATTTATTTAGGAATAAGTTTTTGCTTATAATCCAAGAAAAATTAATTGTTGAATCGTTTTGAATTGTAAATAATGGCAAACAGGGGTTGAAAAAGATGATATCAAAAGAGTTGATTGTAGTACTTAAATAAAAACGATTTTCTTTAAAAACCAACTCCATAAAAATAATAGAACTAAATAAATAATGTTTTTTTGGGGTTTTTTTCATAAAACTAAAATAGTAGGAGCAATAAATAGCTATTAGGTTATTTAACATTATTTTTCAGTACTCCATATTCCTTAGTTTTTTAAATTACCTAACACGACATACGTAGCACCTTGCTGAACCAAGAGCTTTAACACTGAGCTTGATGTATATAATGTAGTGAAGGGGGAATTTGAAGTTACTGGTAAGGGAAGAAATGAATAGCCTGTAATGTCCGTCACTCAACGTTACCATTGTACATATCTGGGCAATAACCATTCTTGAGAAAAATAATACCAAAATCCATATTTCAATTTATGCTCCCCTTCCCTTCCTCTCATTAAAAAGTATTAATAACCGAGTAATGACTCAGTTTGTAATTTGAATATTTATTATAAATTTAAAATAATAATATT
>KZ807483.1:270120-282869 GCA_000696205.2 Oncopeltus fasciatus | reverse complement strand
CCCACCCATCCCCCCTTCAAATAAAAGCTTACCCAGAGCCATGGGTGTATAAAATAGGGAGTCTATTCTAGATTAGACATGCTAGATAGCCCTTCCCTCTGTAACACTCTAGACGGTTAAAAAAGAAAAGAAAAAATAAAACCAAATGAAAATAAAAAATGATGAGAGGGTTGTTCGGAATTCAGTCATGGTAGTTGAAGAATTACAAATTAATTTGAACCAAAAAAGTTTTTTGGTTAAAAATTAGTTTTTATTTCTTTAACTACCATGACCGAATTCCCGACAATCCTCTCTTCATAAAACTTGACGGTCAACAATTTACCACAAAATTGAAAATAATAAAGTTTTATTTTTTTTACATTCGTCCAATAAAGTCAGAAAAATAGAAGCTACTTGAACAATCAAACTTTATTCCAACGTTTCCCCTTTTATATATTTGCAAATACATTTAAGACAGGTTATTATACATTATTAGATTAGTTCTAAATATACTATAAAATATTGTGATATTTTATTAAACGTTATTTAACCTTTAAGCAAGTTATTTTTAAGGAAGGCTTTTTTTATTTAATTTTGTTATTATTATAAATGTGTTTCGTCCATAAACATAAGGAATTAAGAAGAAGAGGATAAATTGTAGATTTTATTATTTTAGTAATGCTAAACGAACAACTCCACTTATTTTTAATTAGAAATTTCAAAAGAAATAGTTTTCAATTTTCAAAATGCTAAATGAGTTCCGTGTTCCAGCACTTCTTGCAAACTGCCAGATGTGTTCGTTTATGGTTGATTATTGAGTTGATGCAGTGGGAAGATTAAAGAGGTGCCAGATTGAATATCTTTGCCAATGCCAGAGTCACAAAGAAAGATACATAACATAATAGTTGTAAGAGAGAAAAAATTAACGATAACGTCATCATTTGCTAATGAGTATAAAAAATTAATTTTTTATCTAGAAAGCAACATTTTACAGCGAAATACTTGACTTACGGTTAAAGCAGGTTATCTTCACCGGGTTGATATGCCTACCGTTTGAAAAAGCCCTTAAAAAAAACTATTGCTGCAGAAATAAATTACTAGTGGTAAAACAAAAAAAAAAAAAAGAAGAAAAAAAGAAACTAATTACAAAACGAATAATAGATTAAGCAGACACATTCATCAGGAAATCAATCCTATAAATAAATAAAAAAATCTTACATATAAATTATTTAATAAATGTTAACGAACTGATAGAAAATATTGATCTATAAAAGATACTTATGGGTATAAGTAACATAGTTTCAAATGAACAAAGAAACTTTATTAGTTAAAAAATATAATTTGAAAAGAATATTAATTAAGAGATAATAGTTTCCTTAAGGATTATTACAGAAAATATACACCATCTGGGCAGGGAATGAAATACTTAATCGAATTTAAAACAATTTATTTTGAAAAGATAAATTATGTACAAGTTGGCTTACATAAATTTATATAAAGCCTAAGATCAGTCTAAAAATATATACAACATTTATTATTACATTTTCAAAATTGTGATCCACGTGGAATCCTACTCATGATGTTTATCTTTATGAACATAAACGGGTTCTGGAACATGTACATACTCAGGAACTTTGACAGGGTAAGGTACCTTCTTCTCGACGATGTAAGGGACCTTCTTCTCGACGGTGACGGGATAAGGCTTCTTCACCACCACTGGATATGGTTTTTCGACTGGAACTTCAACCTTGACAGGGACCTTCTTCTCTACGTAATATGGGACTTTCTTTATAACTTTGTAGGGAACGTAGTAAGGTTTCTTAATGTGAACGTATTCTTTTACAGGATATTTTACGTGCTTGTAAATAGGATAATGTACCTCTTTCTTCACGTAAACCGGGTACTTTTTGTATACTTTGTATGGTACTGGGTGTTCCACTGGTACCTTTACTGGAACTTTGACTTCTTTGTATACTGGGTATGGTTGGAAGACTGGTACTTTTACCGGCACTTTCACTTCCTTCACAACTTTTACTGGATATGGCTTCTCTATCTTTTTCGGAACTGGATTATCTACGTACTTCTTGACTGGATAAGGAACAATTTTTTCCACTTTAACTGGGACAGGGACCGGCTCTTCTTTTGTCACGTAGTCCGTCCTATAGTGCTCGAAAGAACTCGGCTCATCGTGTCCTCCCTCCGAAAAGATGTGACCATTTGATGGACCGTAATCACCTCCGAAACCTTGGAATTCTCCAGGATGTCCGCCAAACTGATCGCCGCCGAACTCTTCCGACCAGCAGGAGACTACAAGGGAGAGCGGTATCACCACCTTCAGCCAGTTCATTACGGTGGAATATCACACACTAACTAGCAGTCTGTTACCTTGCCAGGTATATATACCGTATCGCCATGCCACACACTTACTCAATGTCTCCTAGCGTCACAGTTAGCAGCTTTGTAGTGACCACGGAACGGAACGGTACCAACCGCTAGCTATCACTGGTTGCGATATTTTGAAAAATGAGGTTACCTCAACCACCCTCTGGACAAATGCTGTCCTTCTTATTATTCTTCTTGCATATATTATCAGTATTTACTCATGAGGTACATAAATTATGTACAGGTCTTAAGCGCATAACTTTACCATTCGTATGATCAGTCTCGATTAACTATCGCATAATCAAGTAAAAATCTTTAATCCAAAAGCATATTCCTTTTCTGAAACTCTTTTAAGAATTATAATGTTATATAATTAATATTAATATATGATCATTATCATCTCTAAAGGTCAATCCCACTGCAGGCAGTAGGGGGGATACACGTTATTCATATGTTAATGCGCTACACACAGTACTTGAGAAGGTGTTAGGTCAACATAATGGCTTCCTGATTTTTCCCATTTATTGAAGAATGGTAACAAATTTTAAAATGGTTGATCCTATAAGCACAATAGGATTCTTCTGGGTCATTAAAAATATTAAAAGAAAAAATAACTGTCTGATCACTGTGAGTATTAACTTTGTCCTAGAAAGAAAATTCTTGTGCCATAAGTACCGTGCTGCTACTTCTAAGGGAGTTTTGAATAATTGAATATTTCATATATGATAGTAAGAAATATGAAATTTACACCTATTAATGAAGCAAATTTAGGTGAAACGTAAGATTACGAAAATTTTCGTGTGAAATCTTCATGAATTTAGTTCAGTATTTTCTCTAATTCTACAAACTTGTAACTGATAACTATGTTGATTAAAATTTGCATATATCTGTTTATAATTTATATTTATAGATTAGTGTTTCTAAAAATTTCCAAAAATCTATTTTCCCCTTGGTATTCCCCCTATCTGGGATCTTCCCCAGAGGGTTTCATTCGTACGGCACATGATCCTGTCCATCAAGGGACGATACCACAACCTAAGTATTTATGAAATAGAAATAATTTTCTCTAACCCCTCTCACCACCTCATAATTCCAAGCTACCATTATTTTTTTTTCACGTAACCTATTCGTTCCTTTATAAATATTCATAGGTAGTCTATGTTTTTCCTGATCTGAGTTTTACATATTTTATTGGGCTATCAATTTTATGAAAAATTTGTGGTATTTATGGCAGCACTCCATACTTGGCAATATACGTAAAATTTGAAGGTAATTTTCCTGCGATTAGCATATTTGGGCTGATTCGCTAATTACTTTAAAATATGTATGTTTTTTAATAAACGATAACATGAAAAAGACTAATGAAAATTACTTAATCCCAAAAATACTTAAAAAAAAGAAAAAAAAAGATCTAATTCATTTTTAGTAGGAGACACACCAATAGTACGAACGAAATATTAAGAAACCTCTCTACTATCATCATCATAATCATAATCATAACAAAAATTATTACATCTCTATATGCGATCTTTAAAATAACAAACATAAAATAACTGTAACTAACTTAAGTATTGAAATATTTCAAACGAAAAGGTAACATCAAAGCTGGGCGATTTATCTAAGTAAATTACCTAATCACTAATAAAAAATAACAAAGCTGTTGAATGGCCATTTTTTAAAGATTTTAAACAAAACTTTTCATTGCGAGCTGCTCACTTTGTTGTAGGACTAAGTAGAATTTTCTCTGCCCTCGACAATATCTCAGAATTGCAATGAATTCCAATGGCTGGGTGTCCCTGACCTTAAGAATACACGAATGTGCACCATTCTCCAGCTCTCAGCCCTAAACTAAAGTTTAATGACAATAAATTTGGACTATCCACCCAGCTGGTACAAGATTCTAGGAAAGAGTAAGGTTACTCGGACTTGAGTGTAGTTTAACCATTTTTGCAAATATANATCTATTATTATTATTTTAAATTAATTAAAAAGTTTAATGATTTGCTCTAATTTTTACTATATTATATTGTTTATTGTTTTCTAAATGTTCCAGTTATTTATAATAAATAGATTTAACATAAAAGCGCACAGATTTATAAAATGTTAGGGGGAATTGGCGTTTTGCATTGTTGATATGTAGCTATTCAAGTTTTCTTTTGAAATTTTCTAATTGTTTAACTTGTTTTAGCAGGATAAACATTTTGAAAAAGGTTTGTTGAAGCCTAAGAATAAATCTATGTTTATATACAGTAAATTTAGTTAACAGTGCCCTCTACAGAATGATATATATTAACCAGCAATACAGCCGTGTCTTCCTCCCACTGTATCCAGTTCCTTCTTTTATTGGATTCTATTAATTGTGTAATAAATATATAATTTTAACTAAATAATCGTAATTCATATGTATAGATAATAAAATATTTACTTAATGACCCATTCACTCTACCTCTTCAGCCACTAAACTATTTAAGAAAAAATATAAATTACATAAGTGTGACTATTTCAGGAGTGTTTCTTTGTCTTTATCTATTGGTAGGTTCAGCGTTATAAATTAAAATTTTGTATAAATAATCCAATTTGCTTTTAAACTAGAAATGAAAACGTTAAGTGTCAGATATATGCAAAGCTTTGAATTAGGTTGTGATTTCTTCAGCCTACTCTGTCACTGAGTGTCGTGTACTTTTCATATTCCATTGTTTTTCGCGAAATCTCTCTTCCTCTCTTAAACCCCACCCAATGGAACCCATTGTACTCATCAAGGAGGAAAAGTTCATAATTTGCTCAATTATTTTGACCTAAAGGAAATAGATAGTATTAGCTACACTACTACTAGCTACAATAATCAAAAGACAGGAGATTTAGACAACTTTACGAGCTACTAAGACGCAAGTCAACCTTAACTGTGACCAACAAACTAACTATTTATAAGACGTTACTGAGACCTATCTGGACATATGGAGTCGAGCTGTGGGGAACTGCTAAACCCTCCAACATCCAAAGAATACAGTCCTTCCAATCCAAAATCCTCAGAATCATAGTTGATGCACCCTATTACGTTGCCAACTCCTTACTCCACAATGACCTTAAAATACCTTTCATTAAAGACCTCATCACTTCCCGTTTTAGTTAATTTAGCCCAAACTCTATCCAGTATTCCCCATCCTGACAATTCACCACGTCGCCTGAATAGGAAAAGGCCCCGTGACCTTCTCATTGCCAACACTTCATAAAAATAATATGAAAAAAAAAAATTAGAATCACACAAGATTCATATAATTCGAAAATTTGTCATATTTAATAATATTATCTTATAGTTTCATTTAGTCTCTAATTTGAGCATTCTATATGTATAATTAACACCCAACTCCTAGTCATGCTTTCAAATTCACTGATCTGCCATTTAGCTCTTCTTGCGTCTGAAAGCCTTGTACAAATAATGATACCCTAATATATTTTTATTATTTTCTAACATCACACTGGAATACTACTTATATTTAAAGAAATTATAATAAGGAGGTTATAAAATTCTTTTAATATGCTTATTAATAAAATGATATTTACATTTACTATTCAATTAGTATTAACTTTTTTCCGTAACAACAAAATTGTAATCATATTTAAAAAAAAATACGTCGATATTCAATAAAATTTTTTAAATGTTTTTTGTTTTTGACTAATTAGGAAGTGTCTGTGAATACGGATAACTATAAAGGATCCGTTTTGGGCTCTGAAGTCTGGTGTGTATTTATAATAATCGTGAAATAATTATAGGTTGGGTCAATGACATGCGATGGGTGGCCTATAGGTTAGACCGTTCTTCATTTGCGCTTGAATGGGCGGTAAAAAAGAAGAATAAAAATGTTTGTATCTCCTGAAACTGCATATTTTTTAATGATTGATTAAAATGATGTAGAGGATTTGTGAGGCACTTAAATTGAATATAAATAATATTTATCAAAACATACATAATTTTAAAGAAAGTGTGAATTAAATATGGCCTGATTTATTAGAGTTGGGGATAAAATAATTTATTTTTAATTAATTCTATTATCTGTCTATTCATTAATACAATTAGTTTCACATATCTTCTAATTCTAAAATTATTGCGCTTTCCGCAAATCTATTTTTTCATGTTGTGTATTTTAACT
The DNA here is from genome assembly GCA_000696205.2 of Oncopeltus fasciatus. Classification (NCBI taxonomy): domain Eukaryota; kingdom Metazoa; phylum Arthropoda; class Insecta; order Hemiptera; family Lygaeidae; genus Oncopeltus; species Oncopeltus fasciatus. The sequence continues at coordinate 276,360 of KZ807483.1, read as the reverse complement.
TTACAAAGAAAAACATTTGGTAACGTGTCATCGACAATTGCCATAAGGCGATATGTGCATACGTGATCACCACAAACGTTTCGAACAAGATGGCAATCTGTTGATTGTTCATTACTCTATGACCCTCATGTTTGAGAGGCTCAAATGATAAGTGTAAAACAACAGAGTCTTAACTAGGTTGATAGATAGATAGATAGATAGATATGCATTTGTTTAGGCGATAAACATCTAGGCTGTTATGCCCTAAAAATTACGAGAAATGTCTATTGTACTTATAATAAGAAATAATTGTACTAGTTAATTGTTTAAATTTATTTAAACTATGTAAAAATCATAATTTTACTGTAAGAATAATATAAACATTGAAACAACAACAACTAATAATAAACAACAAATGGTCTTATGTACTTCTTGAATTTCCACTATGACTCCCATGGCAAATTAAAAGAAATCAGTAATTGGAGATAAGAAAATTAAAGGAAATAAGTAANAAACTAATGGTATAATTATTAATTTTAGTGGTTACAGTCATAATATTTATATTGGGTACAGTTATTATTATAGCGAATTTCCTCAAGGAAGTATATAAATTGAAATAAATTTGGGAATTAGCAAGAACACTTATAAAGTTTGCATCAGGAAGTAGGCATTTTATTTGGTATTTTACTATATTCAATAAACAACATATGAATAACTTAATGTCTTTGTTTAACTAACATTTTCTGTGTTTTTACATATTTTCATTTCTTCTTTTGGAATTTCGTTACACTTCATTTACGTAATAATTAATATTTGTTGTAAATGATATTTAAGCATTATCTTATAAAACTTTCATCTATTAAATATAGTTCATAAATAAATATTTTAAAAGACACCTACATGAAATAGGACATTTCCCCTTACAAGACAATATTAAGGAAGTTCATACACTTTTAGCAGCTCAATCGTGCACTTCATGTAAATTTCTGTTGAAAGACTAAAAGGAACATGTACATACTCAGGAACTTTGACAGGGTTAGGTACCTTCTTCTCGACGATGTAAGGGACCTTCTTCTCGACGGTGACGGGATAAGGCTTCTTCACCACCACTGGATATGGTTTTTCGACTGGAACTTCAACCTTGACAGGGACNTTAAATTAATTAAAAAGTTTAATGATTTGCTCTAATTTTTACTATATTATATTGTTTATTGTTTTCTAAATGTTCCAGTTATTTATAATAAATAGATTTAACATAAAAGCGCACAGATTTATAAAATGTTAGGGGGAATTGGCGTTTTGCATTGTTGATATGTAGCTATTCAAGTTTTCTTTTGAAATTTTCTAATTGTTTAACTTGTTTTAGCAGGATAAACATTTTGAAAAAGGTTTGTTGAAGCCTAAGAATAAATCTATGTTTATATACAGTAAATTTAGTTAACAGTGCCCTCTACAGAATGATATATATTAACCAGCAATACAGCCGTGTCTTCCTCCCACTGTATCCAGTTCCTTCTTTTATTGGATTCTTACTGGAACTTTGACTTCTTTGTATACTGGGTATGGTTGGAAGACTGGTACTTTTACCGGCACTTTCACTTCCTTCACAACTTTTACTGGATATGGCTTCTCTATCTTTTTCGGAACTGGATTATCTACGTACTTCTTGACTGGATAAGGAACAATTTTTTCCACTTTAACTGGGACAGGGACCGGCTCTTCTTTTGTCACGTAGTCCGTCCTATAGTGCTCGAAAGAACTCGGCTCATCGTGTCCTCCCTCCGAAAAGATGTGACCATTTGATGGACCGTAATCACCTCCGAAACCTTGGAATTCTCCAGGATGTCCGCCAAACTGATCGCCGCCGAACTCTTCCGACCAGCAGGAGACTACAAGGGAGAGCGGTATCACCACCTTCAGCCAGTTCATTACGGTGGAATATCACACACTAACTAGCAGTCTGTTACCTTGCCAGGTATATATACCGTATCGCCATGCCACACACTTACTCAATGTCTCCTAGCGTCACAGTTAGCAGCTTTGTAGTGACCACGGAACGGAACGGTACCAACCGCTAGCTATCACTGGTTGCGATATTTTGAAAAATGAGGTTACCTCAACCACCCTCTGGACAAATGCTGTCCTTCTTATTATTCTTCTTGCATATATTATCAGTATTTACTCATGAGGTACATAAATTATGTACAGGTCTTAAGCGCATAACTTTACCATTCGTATGATCAGTCTCGATTAACTATCGCATAATCAAGTAAAAATCTTTAATCCAAAAGCATATTCCTTTTCTGAAACTCTTTTAAGAATTATAATGTTATATAATTAATATTAATATATGATCATTATCATCTCTAAAGGTCAATCCCACTGCAGGCAGTAGGGGGGATACACGTTATTCATATGTTAATGCGCTACACACAGTACTTGAGAAGGTGTTAGGTCAACATAATGGCTTCCTGATTTTTCCCATTTATTGAAGAATGGTAACAAATTTTAAAATGGTTGATCCTATAAGCACAATAGGATTCTTCTGGGTCATTAAAAATATTAAAAGAAAAAATAACTGTCTGATCACTGTGAGTATTAACTTTGTCCTAGAAAGAAAATTCTTGTGCCATAAGTACCGTGCTGCTACTTCTAAGGGAGTTTTGAATAATTGAATATTTCATATATGATAGTAAGAAATATGAAATTTACACCTATTAATGAAGCAAATTTAGGTGAAACGTAAGATTACGAAAATTTTCGTGTGAAATCTTCATGAATTTAGTTCAGTATTTTCTCTAATTCTACAAACTTGTAACTGATAACTATGTTGATTAAAATTTGCATATATCTGTTTATAATTTATATTTATAGATTAGTGTTTCTAAAAATTTCCAAAAATCTATTTTCCCCTTGGTATTCCCCCTATCTGGGATCTTCCCCAGAGGGTTTCATTCGTACGGCACATGATCCTGTCCATCAAGGGACGATACCACAACCTAAGTATTTATGAAATAGAAATAATTTTCTCTAACCCCTCTCACCACCTCATAATTCCAAGCTACCATTATTTTTTTTTCACGTAACCTATTCGTTCCTTTATAAATATTCATAGGTAGTCTATGTTTTTCCTGATCTGAGTTTTACATATTTTATTGGGCTATCAATTTTATGAAAAATTTGTGGTATTTATGGCAGCACTCCATACTTGGCAATATACGTAAAATTTGAAGGTAATTTTCCTGCGATTAGCATATTTGGGCTGATTCGCTAATTACTTTAAAATATGTATGTTTTTTAATAAACGATAACATGAAAAAGACTAATGAAAATTACTTAATCCCAAAAATACTTAAAAAAAAGAAAAAAAAAGATCTAATTCATTTTTAGTAGGAGACACACCAATAGTACGAACGAAATATTAAGAAACCTCTCTACTATCATCATCATAATCATAATCATAACAAAAATTATTACATCTCTATATGCGATCTTTAAAATAACAAACATAAAATAACTGTAACTAACTTAAGTATTGAAATATTTCAAACGAAAAGGTAACATCAAAGCTGGGCGATTTATCTAAGTAAATTACCTAATCACTAATAAAAAATAACAAAGCTGTTGAATGGCCATTTTTTAAAGATTTTAAACAAAACTTTTCATTGCGAGCTGCTCACTTTGTTGTAGGACTAAGTAGAATTTTCTCTGCCCTCGACAATATCTCAGAATTGCAATGAATTCCAATGGCTGGGTGTCCCTGACCTTAAGAATACACGAATGTGCACCATTCTCCAGCTCTCAGCCCTAAACTAAAGTTTAATGACAATAAATTTGGACTATCCACCCAGCTGGTACAAGATTCTAGGAAAGAGTAAGGTTACTCGGACTTGAGTGTAGTTTAACCATTTTTGCAAATATATATATAGTAANTTTAAAATAAGATATGTATGTATATATATTAACTAGGTTGAGTTATACATAAACGTCTGTGTAAATTTTGTACATAGGCTTCGAAAGCTAAGAAATTTTCTTTTGGACCGAATAATAAAATATTGACATATCAATCTTGATAGATTTGTAATGAGTAAAAGAGAAAGAGCGAGAGGAGGGGGAGTAGAGAGGGAGAGGGTGATGGGGAGGGTGAGTGAGGGAGGGAGAGAGAGAGAGAGAGGGATGAGAGAGGGTGGGAGGAGAGATGGGATGGAGGGGATAGATTGGGAGGGGGGGACCCAGCCCCCCAGCTTCCCAGCCGGACCCCCGCCTCCTTCCTGCCACCTCCGACCCAAACCGCCGCCTCACCACCTCCACCACCACACCGTCGCTGAATATTAAAGCCACGGAATCCCTACCTGTTATTAATACTAATTAATGAACCCGACTCCCCCCTCCTGCCCCGTTCTAGCCAACCCCCACCCCCTCGCTAATCCTAAAACTGAGATTTGTAAGGTTTAATATTTTATTTCGTTAATGGTCCAATTATCCGGACCAGCCTTGGCTGATAGCCGAAGAAGAAGATCCTCAGGATTAGGCCTTTTAAATTAATGAAAGTCACGTAGAGGATGGGGGGAAGGGATTAACTTTTATATTTAATGACGATTCAAGACTTATTCTTGATTGTTTTGCGAATTAAAATGAAAGTAGATGAGAATCTCTAGACCAGATTTTTTGCTCTCACTAGAATTCCATTGTAGACCAGAAACGAAAAACTGATAAAAGGACTTATACACTTTTCTGCAGTAATATGGTTCTAACATGTAATTGCATAGTTCTGTTGAGAACTGTGACCAAAACTCTTTTTTATTTATTAATTTGAATCGTACAGGGAGCTAGAAAAAATCTCACTAGCTCAGCAGGGAATCGAAGCCGGGCCCCCCATTTTCCGGGCGGGTGCGCTAACCAACTACACAACAAAGGGAGCTGAGAATAATTTCTGGTTCCCCGCACCTCACAACGAGTCTGAACGACAAGTATGACGAATATATATTGTTTCGTACTAGGGGGAGCTAACATTGGTAGCTATTTATTAGACTCTCGTTGTGGCAAAGGACCACTACCTGGCATTCAAATCTTGATGATAATTGTTGCAAAGTAATGAAATGTGGGATAACTTTACCACAATTATCAAAATGATTTATATTTTTTATTTAGTTAAATAAGCAGAAAATTCTTTACATTGTCTGCTAGACGAGTTTTTATCAATCACAAAGAATTACGACATAGAACAATTTGTAATACATAGGACCTAAGCATATTCCTTATTTCACATAAAAGGTGAATATATAAAAATATAGAGAAATAATATTTTAGATGGACTTAGTGAGAAGTATAGTATATTAACCGAGTTTCGTAACACAGGTAACTGAATGGTATAATTATAAATTCAGTGGTTACAGTCATAATATGTATATTGGGTACAGTTATTATTATAGCGAATTTCCTCAAGGAAGTATATAAATTGAAATAAATTCGGGAATTAGCAAGAACACTTATAATGTTTGAATCAGGAAGTAGGCATTTTATTTGGTATTTTACTATATTCAATAAACAACATATGAATAACTTATTGTCTTTGATTTTAATTATATATTTTGTTATATAAATCGTAATAAATATGTTATTAGTAATTGATCATTTCTATCTACCATTTTCTGTGCATTTACATATTTTCATGTCTTCTTCTGGAATTTCGTTACACAGAATTCACGTAATAAATGATATTTGTTGTAAATGATATTTAAGCATTATCTTATAAAACTTTCATCTATTAAATATAGTTCATAAATAAATATTTTAAAAGACACCTAAATGAAATAGGTCATTTCCCCACAAGACATTCTTAAGGAAGTTCATACACTTTTAGCAGCTCAATCGTGCACTTCATGTAAATTTCTGTTGAAAGACTAAAAAAGAAATATTTGAGCGATTAAAATTTATGTCCCGATCTTTATTAGTGAAAACGAATTGGTGGATCAATATGTAAATATCTCCGTTTTCATAAATAAAATATATTCTTTAAGGTCACTATAAGATAAAATTGTATTCCCTTTAAGTTGTAAAAATATTCTAATAATTTAATAACAAAAATTAAATTGGCATTTTTTCCATTTTAATATCTTCTCCCTCCTCGTCCCCATGGATGTCGCAAAATGAAAATAATTACATTCTCGCTCTACCATTGCAGAGGAAATTACAAATGCCAAACTTTTTGGTTCCTTTATTTAATAATTGCGCTCAGATGTATGTATATATATATATATA
>KZ807483.1:259411-270102 GCA_000696205.2 Oncopeltus fasciatus | reverse complement strand
TATATATATATATATCACTCTCTTAAATAGGGTAAGCTCACTGAAGAATTTCGTGTCGTTGTACCAATCTGAATAATAAGGTTTCCTTGTGGAAAGTCAACTAATATACACATATAACAAATATGTCCACTTATATAACTAATAATTATTTTCAAATTTTCTTGTTATTGTTAAGGCTCCTATAATGCAAAGTGCATTGAGCTAAAATATTGAATGAAGCTTTGTTAGTGACGCTAGCAGAATAAATAGAGCGAAAGAAGCTATTGTAGGTTCATTTTATTATATGCCAGCGTTGCATGTTTTACTTTCAAATGGTCTTATGTACTTCTTGAATTTCCACTATGACTCCCATGGCAAATTAAAAGAAATCAGTAATTGGAGATAAGAAAATTAAAGGAAATAAGTAATTGGAGATAAGAAAATTAAAGTGAACCGTTGGGGGGAGGGGGGGCTCATTTCTCCCCCAGTAATCTTGACCCTCATACCGTTGCTGAGTTTGAAATGTGAGGAATTTATTAATGCAAGAGTCTTTATTTTTTTTTTTTAATTAGCAGCGACCAGTCTTTCAAGAGAAGAAGGAAGCAGCATTTTGATTATAGGCCCAATATTGACCTATATGCGTTAATGAGTTAATTCTAAAACACCCAGCGATATGATTTTTCACAAAATTATCATAACTAATAGTAATTATCACACTTACTTTAAATAATCACTCTGTGAAAACTGTTACAGTAATGGTTTAAATTAAAATATTTCTTCTAAATAATAGTATATTTGTGCTGGAAATCGTATGATATATATATTTATAGAAAATGTATCACTCGCGACTGCGATATGTAGCAATCCAGAACAGGTGGTATACAAAACCAGGCATTACGTACAGGTAAGCCCCACCCTCCAAGATATACTAAACAGAAAAAAACTGTCTGTCAAAACTCTCACAAATTTACCAAAACAAGGTAATTGGCCATGTAACAAAATCAGATGCTTATCCTGTCCAATTATAAAAACTGAGAACACGTTCTCCAATGTCAACACCCACTTAACATATAAGATCCAATTCACATCAACATGCCCATCCAAAAATTTCTTTACCTGCTTCAATGAAAATTTTGTCCTGCTTTTTACGAAGGAAAATTTACTACGTGTAGTCCTAAATCTTAGAATTAATAACCACAGATCATCCTGTTCACGACCACAGTCCCCTCTTCCCATAGCAAAGCATGCTCAGAGTCATTAATGAGTTTTAATGATGTTCTCCAAGTTGAAGTGATTGAACAACTTCCCTGACACGGATTCAGATTGTCAACTGAAGACTAGAGAGTGCGCCTATACCACATTCTCAAAGCCACAACAAGACCTGGCATCAATTGCCAACAATTGAAGGATTGAGGAAATCCTGATCGCCTTTCCCCTGCTTTGAGTCACTTCCGCTACACAATACCCACAGTCAAGTATCTCTTCACTTTTCACTGACGAAAGGCAAGAGATTTAAAAAAAAATACGAAAATTTTACTCTTCGTGATTTTTTCTTTTTGTGTGTGCACTGCACTCTGTATCCCACCCGTTCTTCATTGCTATATATATATTCAAAGTCCTTCACTCTGGCAAAGTCCCTGGAAGCTGGCTACGCTAAGCAGTTATAATCTCATGCATTATCAGCGACAGAAAATAATTAGATTTTATTGCTGAATACTCTGCGTAGAGTCTGGAAAATCAAATGTAAACTCATAAAAGTTTGCTCTAGCTAGACCAGGAGGGAGTGTAGTAAATGTTCTCATACTTATTTATATTTTCAAAGATTTTCCTAAGTATACGATTTTCAAAAATATATATCACAAAATTGATTTTTTACTAATAGATTTACATAATAAAATTCTAAAGGCTTTTACCACAGCAAAAACGGCTGAATTCGACTATACCGTAACATACTGCATACCTCGTGATGTGGTTACGGGACTCGCAGGCTGTAGTAGGCAGTCATTAAAACTTTAAAGCTTGCACAGTTCTTGTTAAACGGATTTACTTTTTTCTTTTTTTAATCTGTAACAATAACCAACCTAATGTGGATTCCCGCTAGGTAAATCAACTTTATCATTTACTTACATTTCACACTGAGATTATTCCGATGTTTAGCAATCATTTTTGGCTAGCAGCAAAATCTGCTGTATTTGGCTACTTTCTGATCTGCTGGATCCCTCATTTCCATTGCTAGACAACGAGGGAGGTCCTCCTTCTAGCCGGTGGTCATAAAGGGAAATGAGGGGAGAAAAACGCCTCCAGTACGTGTGGGCCATCAAAGGAGCCAATCCCCACAGAGAAGAGGCTGGAATTCCCCGAGGACCGTGCAGCCGGGAAGCACGTCACGTCTGGGGCTATTTCTCAGGGACTTCTTCTTCTCGAGGGCTCTCTCTCTCAAATTGAAAGGGAATGTCATGTGGTCCGTCTCCGGGGATCCGGCCTCTTCAACCGGTCACCACCTGATGAAATTACCCAAACATTAAATGTAATTCTGAGCACGATCCGAGGTGGTCTACATCACCCACAGAACTTGAGAGTGACACCACAAGTACATTTCATAGAAAAACTAGCCTTATTCCTTAAGGGAGAGAGGTGAGACATCTTGGTAGACCAAAAAGTATTTTTCTGGCCTCGAGGTAAGACCAGTTTAAATTAGCAGAAGTTCCCTCGTTGACACTTTGTATTTATAGAATATAGTAACTGGTAAGACTTTACGATTTTTTGTCACTTTCGAAATTGACATTAATACTATTTTATTTGCAGAACAATGTACCTTTATATCAAAATAATTTTCAGCTCAATGACAATACAAAAGCAATTTAAATCTAGTTCGCGCCCTAATAATTTAAATTCTAAAAATATATAATTTAAGAATGAGTTAAACGTTAGCTGGAATAATACTAATAGAATAATTAATAATTCATGAGAGGGAACAGAATAAAAAAATCTATCTGTCCTCGCCAGGAATCGAACCTGGATCTCCTGCTATCCGGGCCTGGTATGCTGACCGATACACCACAAGGACTAGCTAGATATCTCACTCAATTCCCTCTTCATTAGCGAGAGCCTAACTTACGAGAAAGACGAGAACTTCGTCTTAAACTCGAAGTAGCTGACATTGTCATACATTTTGTCGGCTCTCGTCATTTACTTTATTAAATTTTAAGTTTTAAATATTTTATTTTGGTTGTGGTTTTTTATCCCACGTAAATTTTTAATAATTCATGAGAGGGAACAGAATAAAGTTCTCGTCTTTCTCGTAAGTTATGCTCTCGCTAGTGAATTGGGAATTGGGTGAGATATCTGGCTGTCCTTGTGGTGCAACGGTCAGCATACCAGGCCCGGATAGCAGGAGATCCAGGTTCGATTCCTGGCGAGGACAGATAGATTTTTTTATTCTGTTCCCTCTCATGAATTATTAATAATTTACGTGGGATAAAAAACCACAACCAAAATAAAATATTTAAAAACTAATAGAATAATGCAGCATTTAAGATTACAACAACTAATAATAAACAAGGCAAATTTAGGAGTTTATAATATAGGTACATGAGGAATCTGGTACACGACCAACTAATTACAATATTATTTTCCCATGTAAATAATGTAAAGGGTTATTATGACTACCAATGAATATAGAACTATCATACCTTCTGTAATCCGTCAGAAGTTGGCAGTGACAGTGAACACATGTATTCGGCCACGAGGATGGACAATGTCCGAAAGCGCTCGCCAACAGAATATGGTTCGCAGAAACTAATGAAGACGGATAATAGAAGGTATGATAATTATTTACCCAGTTTACGCGAAGGGACGTGTGTGGTACTACGGTACATGACTGTATGAGAAACCACTGCCATCACTAAGTAATATTTAATTGATAAATTTGCTCAATTTACATGGTTCTTGATTTTTCCAAATCACTTTGGCAACTCTAATTTTCCTCAAATAGGTAAACTCATTCATTATTTTACGATTAACAACTTGATAGAGGGGATTAATAAATACATAATACGAAGAATTTTCATGTACTCTTTGGAATTTGGAATGAAAGAACAGAATTGTCTTTGTTGAACATTGGAAGGCTTAGCGGCACTCCAGTGTTTTGCACCGTATGTACATATTGATCGTCTTAATGTCTTATAGAGGGTCATTTTGTTTTCTATTGTGAGAAGTGAGCCTGTATAAGATTTTAAGGTGTCCGTTTAGTTCTTGTTGCTTAATGTTTGCTCCAATTAGGTCGTGAGTCAAGGTGGAAACCGATTGAATTGGAGACAGCTATAGGAGTCACTTGAAAGTAAGATTAATTGGAGAACTTTTCCTTAATTGAAAATTAGTTTTGTCATCTGCAAAGAGGGCTAAGAGAGTATTATTAGTATGGGTAGGGATGTCTGCAGTGTAATAAAATATAAAAGAAAATGAATTTAAAAAAAAATGATGATGAGCTCTATATAGAAGTTCTACAGGCCGACGTTTCGGCTTGAGTCTCATGCCTCTTCAAGGACAAATGTATAATGAGGGGAGAGAGGGAGGGAGGGATGTAGAGGGAGAGAGCCACGCACACGCAGTAAGAACTAACTCGTATCTGTTCATTTGTAATAAGTAGAGTGGGTTCTAGCAGAGAAACTAGAAATGAGAACGGCTTCTCCGGTCAGGCCCTTTCTTCTACTCGGGAGACTAACTGCCCTGCATTCGTCCTGGAGGCCGACTCACATTGTCAACCCCTGGAGTGACCTGAATACCCTCCCGCCCCGTGTCTTCTGTCTTCCTGCTCGGGAAAATAACTGCCTTGCATTCATCCCAGGCCGGGCTCTAACTCCAAAGTGCCCCCCTCCCCCAGCATCGTGCCTTTTCTTCTCCGACTCTGGAAAGGGCTCATTCCCACCCCTAGTGTCCCGACTGCTTTTCGCGCCTCGCATCACCCCTCCTCCGACTGGAGAAAACTGTACGTCAACTGCATATCCTCCCTCCACTAGTGCATATCCTTCTCACTACCGAAGAGTAAAAACAATAATTTTTTTTTTTTTTTTTTACATATATGTGAAGTCATAAGAAGCATGTGGACTTCTGGTAAAATTATAGTATAACTGACACAAGCATGCATTTCTTCCCGTAAAGAAATTAAAAAGACATCCCGATAATTGGTTTTTTTTTAGTAAGCTAAAATCATCTAACTTATGTCATGTCTGAATTGAGTGGTCATATCTCTTTTAATATAATATTAATACTAATACGTAGAATTATTGATAGAGTCTTACACAAATTGACCATAAACCAAATCTGCAAAAGATAATTGCGAAAAATGAATTATTACTGATAACTGAACTTTTGGGGACAGTTATATTATGTCTGTATCCCAAATAAATCTTGGAATTTTGTTGTTTATTGGGGATTTATGGCGCTCAACTGCAGAGGTTATCAGCGCCCTCCATATTTTATTTAAAAAAAAATCAAACTTAAGTTGATCTTGTCACAGGCCCCATCCCTTGGAATTTTGTATACGCGATGTTGGGATTTTAGTCCGACGATAAGGATTAGGCTTATAGATTAAGGTGGAATGCGAGTTTAACATGGACTGGAGTAAAGCTGTTGGGAATGAGGTCTTGATGAGTATGATACTAAGTATTAGATGAAGGGTAGAGTTATAGACCATTTTGTAAGACACTTAGTACTTGTTTTATAAGACGGAATAGTTGGTTGAACTTCCTACGATCTAGGGGGTGCCTGTATATCTGGAAAACAAACATTTCAATATTTCTCTTTTGCTCTGTTTTCTATAGTTTGTTCTTATTCTAAATTCACATTCCTTTCTTTTTTTATTTAGCTTGTTTTTAATACATCCATTGAGGAAAGAAATACAGGTTATAGCATACAATTTCTTGAAAGCATGATTTCAGCCACCCAAAGTAAATACAAATTTTAAGAGATTTGTACTAGTCTACCCCAAGAAGAAGTCTAGCTTTTTTTTTTTTCTTATTTAAAGGCATGGCAACCACTGAGGGTCATTATTGCCTCAAATACTATTGTCTATCACCGTTGTAGAATTTAACGTTATGCAAGATAGATATTAAAAGTCTAGCTTTATTTACTTAGTCTCTCAGGACTAGCCTTGTTCAAAATAGTCTTGATTATCAATTTATACTACTTAAGTGACTAAAATGAATAAAACACAATTTTCATTTGTTGTCAGCGAATTTCGTAATATTCGCTGAATAATTATATCAATCAAAATTGATTTAAATTCAAGGAAATGAAGTCTAGCTTTATTTAAAACAGCCATTATCCAAAATATTATGAAATTCGCTAACAACAAACGAAAATTGTGTTTTATTCATTTTAGTCACTTGAATAGTGTAAGTTGATAATCAAGACTATTTTGAACAGGGCTAGTCCTGAGAGACTAAGGAAACAATTTTTGTCGTTAGAGCGTACAATTTATTCTTTTGTGCTTTTTCTTATGCCTCAAGTGATATATTACAACAGGTTTTTACATTTTTTTATAAATCTTGCTTTCCAGTATTATTCCTGAACCTTTTGTAAGAATTAAAAATAATGTAAAAAAAGAACAAAAAAGAACGGTTATATTAATTTATCCTACAGTGTGGAAGAAAGTGGGAACTTAACCCCTTCTAGTTACTTAATTCTCTCCTTTGAAGTAAAAATCCCCCAGATTAGAAGCCTTTATGCGAAGAAATTGATATTAGCATATTTTAAAAGAAAAAAGAAAAAAAAAAAGGATATTTTTCTTCCGCGTAAATATTAAATTATCGCTCAGCTTATTTTTCTTATTTTTTTACACTTAAAAGCTCCTGAAGGAAGTAAACACGAAAAAATAAATTACAAGGTTGGTATATAATCTCTAAGAAAGGTAAATTCAGGTTACGGACTTTCTAACCCATAAAGTAAGACAGTTGAACCTTATCACTCACTGTACTTTAAATTAAAAAAATAAAATAAAATGAATAGAAAAAAAAAGAAACAAGTTTTATTTTTTTTCTATCTCTTTGAATGACTAAATATATCATGGAGTATTCCTTTTAGCCAAGAAATAGGATGAACTATGAAATAGGAATAGAAATTTACATTTAAATTTTCATAGAATTTTTCATAGTGGGTGTAATAGTAATTTACTACTAATTTTTTGAAAGTAAGAAAATTCTATTGTCAAGATTTAGAGAAAAATGAAACTGGACCCTTATTTAAAAATTGTCTTAGGGGCGCCAGGGTAGCTCAGGGGATCCGCGCGGGTCTCGCAATCCTGACGCCGCGGGTTCAAGTCCCGCCCAGGTCAATCTTTTATTTATAATATAGAAGCTTGTCCTGAGCCATGGGTGTTTAAAATGGGGTGGCAACCTGTAGATAGCCCCTTCCTCCATGACCCTAAGTGGTTAAATGGAAGGCTAACTCGCAAATAAAAAAAAAAAATTGTCTTAAGCTCCAATAAAAAAAATTAAGTGCTATAAAATTACACTTAGTCTACCAGGCATCATTACCAAGGTAATGCTAATCAGCTGTCACGATGACAAATATAAGATACTGAAAATATTATGCATTACATATGGCGGCTTGATGCAGAACACGAGCAGAGATTTTGACTATTTTTTTTCGACATTTGGTCTACACATATAATATTGTCAAATATGTTATTTTTGTTACAAAAATTCGGAGAGTCTTATTTGCCATTTAGGATTATAAATAAATATAAAAAAAACTCTGATAAATTGTAAAGCATCCAAGTTTCCAAAGTCATTCTGGTTTAAACTTATTTTAAGTTAAATAACATGAAACCTGAAAATTTTCATTTAACTAGTGCCCATCAAATGAATATATTGGGTCTTAACGGTAAATAATTTATTTTTTCAACTGTTTGCCAATCTTGAATTAAGGGGAAAAAAAGTTGCATTTAAATTCTAAAAGATACAACAGACGAAAATTCAGTTAGTGTCTTTGCAATTAATTTAGCACTCAAAAATAAAACTAATGCTGGAAAATGTAGTAGTTGAAAAAAAGACTGCAAGGGCTTATGTTTTCTTTAATTTTTTTTTTCTATTACTTGTTTATATGGAAGTAAAATATATTTTTGCTGCAAGGTCTGGGAGTTAAACGAATATATGGAACCGAAATATTAGAAATTAGAAATATTTCCTTAACCTATTTGTTTATTTAATACATTTACTATTGGTCTTCTCCGTTGGATGAACGATATAAACAGTAGCTCGTGAAACAGTTGTTATTAAATTTATTATTGGTAATTAAAAATAAAGTTAGGCCAAAAAATTTATAATAGAATAGATATGGAAAAATTTAAACTAAACCGTAGCAGTTAAAAGACGCCCAGTTGCGCAAAAAAAACAAACAAAAGCTTTAGCTGAATTCATTTAACGCTAGTGTTTACCGTTGTATGTAATTGAGCAATGAAAAAAGGAAAATTTGATGTATAACATAAACTTATGTGAAGAGGGAGATTTTCTTCGATATATCAGTAATCGATATCATACACTCGTTTGATCGTCGTTCTTGGAGAGGGAGGGATAAGAAAATGGCGGGAGACGGTATTCATATTTCCGGGGGTGCTGATTGGCCGGGGTGCCACCGGTCGCTCCCTCCCATTGGCCCATTTGCCATTGTTCAATTTTAGTGTCGATCAATCATGTCCGCAGGGCTTATCTTCGTAAGGGCCGACTTGCTCATCCGTCATCCATTACCAACCCTGCTTTTCACTGCAGTACTTCCCTCTGCTCCTTTTTGTTTGCCTCATCCTCCGAACTATTTGTTTTTCCTTTATTATTTAGTGTCTTCTTTCATTATTTTATTTTCTTAAATGCCTTTCCTTTTTTTTTTACTATATTTTAATTTTGTTCGTTCAAATAGATAAAGCTTGTAATCATATACTTTATTTGTTTCACATTCTCGGAATATTTACGTAACCCCGGTCAATAACACACACGCAAAATAGTTATTGAAAAAAATTATTTGAAAAAGAAAAAAATTCGTAAAGGTATCATATTGTATGCTGTTGAATTAATTTTTTTTTGGCTCGTAAGTCGGTTGTTCTAGGTTTAGAAAAAGTCAAAAATTTATAATTACGAATTGTGTTGAGAAAAAGTTTATTTGTACTTCCGCTTTAGAATATAATTTTTAAATATTTATGCTCTCTTGCATTAATACAAAAGAGCAAATAAATGTTTTTTTCTAAAAATGTTAGGGACTAGTAATGAGAAATAGATTAAGTTTTTTCTTGGGTACTTCTTCTCCAATGGTTGAGCGTATCCTCAACTAGGTAATAATTAAGCTGGAAAATGATATGGCATGATCATTCAAGCCCCATAATAAATAGGATTAAAGTAATGTCCAATACATTTCTCCCTTCCCGCCATATTACTATGTAAAAGGAAACTTCGAAGTTGAAACAGGAAATTTAATATTATGTTTAGTATACTAAGAAAAAACATTTCTCAATACTGATAGTTCATAAGAATTGCGTAAACCGCCCCCCAAAAAAAGGATGATTAATAAAAGTTCCTAGACTAAATAATTTTTATTACACACTAGTACTAAAAAGTATATCACATTTAAACAATAGCGCATGGTTTCAATGGAGAAAGTCATAAATAAAAATAAAATTCTTAAATTCATTCTTTATTAAGTAATAAATAATAATTTACATTATCACAAAAATTCCTTTAACAAATTCGATTAGAAATCAAAAGCATTTATTACAATGCCATTTAAAACTGTATGGAATTCTACATAAATTTAATTATACAAGAAATGAAATTAAATTCATAAAACTGGTTATTTGAGAAAAATCTTCTGTTTCGTTGTCATTTGTTTGGAGTTTTAAAAACCATGGCTGTGGTGTGAATGTTCAATTGATGAATAATCTTCTTTGTGGACGTAGTGAGGGACCGGCACTTTCACATACTCAGGAACTTTGACAGGGTAAGGTACCTTCTTCTCGACGATGTAAGGGACCTTCTTCTCGACGGTGACGGGGTAAGGCTTGGGTACTTCCACTGGGTAGGGCTTCTCCACTGGGACCTCTACCTTGACAGGGACCTTCTTCTCTACGTAATATGGGACTTTCTTCTCGACAGTCACTGGAACGTGGTAAGGTTTGGGGACTTCGACGTACTCCTTCACTGGGTAAGGCACTTGTTTTTCCACTGGGTAGGGGACCTTCTTCTCCACTACATAAGGCACTGGCTTATCTACGTGGACTGGTACTGGATGCGGGACTGGTACCTTCACTTCGTACTTGACTTCCTTGTAGACCGGGTAGGGCTGAGGGACCTCCACCTTTACTGGGTATTTCACTTCCTTCTCCACGTGAACTGGGTACGGCTTGTCAACGTGGTAAGGCACTGGGTTGTCTACGTACTTCTTCACCGGGTAGGGTACGATTTTCTCCACTTTGTAGGGTACAGGAACGGGCTCCTCCTTCTCAATTATCTCTGTCCTAATAGGATAATGATGATGATCATGATTGAAGCCACCGAGTACGACAGAAACGCATACGAGAAGCAAGGCGCTAATCCTGTACATCTTACTGGACCAAGACTCAGGACTGAACTAACCTTCTCTTGCAGTTTGCAGCTTTTATAGTGCCACGATCTCGCAACAAGAGCAAGCTATGGCTGAGTACTAAATCGTTCTCATTTGTCTTATCT
>KZ807483.1:198806-255413 GCA_000696205.2 Oncopeltus fasciatus | reverse complement strand
TATATTAAATATTCATTAAGCCTATGTTTACTCAATTAAAAAGTAAAATCAGAATATATTTATTATTCATAAGAATTACGTAAAAGAAAATGTTTGAATATATAACAGATTATAAATTAAATATATTGTATTATGCAATAGTAGTGGGACAAAAATAGAAGTTCTGGGCCACAAAATGGGGAGAAAATGGCCACTCTAAGCCTACCTGACGCTTGTGACGTCATAGGCCAGAGGTGAATTTTGTGACCTACCGCGAAGGTATAGTTGGGCGTCTGGCGAATGATTTTGTGCGAATTTCTAAGTAAACTCCTTTCAACTCCTTTGAAGGGCACAGACTGCGAACTAGTTATATCTTATAGGATAGAGACATAACTATATAATTTAAAATAAGGTATTAATAAGGTAGCCTTAATGGATCTCCTAAGGAATGTAGTGATTCACCCCTGACTAAAATGATCCGCCAAGAAAGTGATAGCGGGTTTAGTATATCGAAAGTTTTAATACATAATGAGATTTAATTTATTAGAATACACCTTGAAGGGTGTATGGTGTGATGAACGGCCTTTATGAGGTTTGTTCAAATGAGCGAATTTCTTTAAAATATGTATATTTGTGCTTATTAAAAGGCCTAATATGGGCTTTGGTAGATGAGTCGAGAGGTAAGTAAATTAGCGAATCGGTTAAGTACTTTTGATAATTTTTATTATATGGTCCTTATGTACTTATGTAATTGAATTCAGTATGACGCATGGGGTGCAAATAATGCAACAAATGCAAATAATGCAAACAAAGTTGATACACCATCTGAAACGTGGATATATAAAAAATTAAATAATGACCATAGAACAATAAAAATATTATTCGCTAATTTACACAAATATCGAGACATAAAATTGTAATAAATGAAAGTACACATAACAATCTATAATATTTCGGGTTTCAACATGTCCAGTCTATGTTCTCAAGAAAAAAAGTCAAATGATATTCAATTTTTAATTTTTAATTCGGGGGATGGAGAGGGGAGGTTAGCTTCATCAATAATTACGCTATGGTTACTAAGAAAATCGCTTTAAATATCCCCACACACCCACCTGTGGGGTAGGATGCCCTTATGTCTAATGGTGTCCCAGTGATATGCTTACGCAGTCTTACCAGAAAATGCATCTAAAATCACCAGCGATGAGGTAAGCATAATGGTTTAGCGGGAATATATGGGTGCATCCATTTTCCCCATTTGTGTGGCCCAGAACCACCATTTCCACTCTCCTTGTCTAACTAATTCTCATTAAATATTCTTCGTATATCTCATTATAAATAATATCGTATGGTTTCAATGGAGAAAGTCATAAGTGAAAAAAAATTCTTAAATTCATACTTTATTAAGTAATAAATAATAATTTACATTATCACAAAAACTCCTTTAACAAATTCTATTACAAATAAAAATCATCTATTAAAATGCCATTTGAAACTGTACGGCATTCTACATAAATGTTATTATATAAGGAATGAAATGAAATTCATAAAAAGAGGTTATATGAGGAAATTCTTTGGGAACGATGTCATTTCATTGGAGTTTTAAAAACCATGGCTGTGGTGTGAATGTTCAATTGATGAATAATCTTCTTTGTGGACGTAGTGAGGGACCGGCACTTTCACATACTCAGGAACTTTGACAGGGTATGGTACCTTCTTCTCGACGATGTAAGGGACCTTCTTCTCGACGGTGACGGGGTAAGGCTTGGGTACTTCCACTGGGTAGGGCTTCTCCACTGGGACCTCTACCTTGACAGGGACCTTCTTCTCTACGTAATATGGGACTTTCTTCTCGACAGTCACTGGAACGTGGTAAGGTTTGGGGACTTCGACGTACTCCTTCACTGGGTAAGGCACTTGTTTTTCCACTGGGTAGGGGACCTTCTTCTCCACTACATAAGGCACTGGCTTATCTACGTGGACTGGTACTGGATGCGGGACTGGTACCTTCACTTCGTACTTGACTTCCTTGTAGACCGGGTAGGGCTGAGGGACCTCTACCTTTACTGGGTATTTCACTTCCTTCTCCACGTGAACTGGGTACGGCTTGTCAACGTGGTAAGGCACTGGGTTGTCTACGTACTTCTTCACCGGGTAGGGTACGATTTTCTCCACTTTGTAGGGTACAGGAACGGGCTCTTCCTTCTCAATTATCTCTGTCCTAATAGGATAATGATGGTGATCATCATGGAAGCCACCGAGTACGACAGAAACGCACACGAGAAGCAAGGCACTAATCCTGTACATCTTACTGGACCAAGACACAAGACTGAACTAACCTTCTCTTGCAGTTTGCAGCTTATATAGTGCCACGATCTCGCAACAAGAGCAAGCTATGGCTGAGTACTAAATCGTTCTCATTTGTCTTATCTGTAAATCTTCACACAGTTATGGACCGGTGAGCTTCAACAAATTAATATAGTAATTACCACAGTCTGCTTATGTACTTAGCCGGCTCAGCTGACGACATTTGACGTTTTTAATTATTTGTTATAAACTGTAAAGTGGCTTCTGCCCAGTTTTATTGATATGATGGAGATCACCAATTTTGTGGGAAAAAAAAAATGTCCTTGTTATATGAAATACCACACTGGTAGTTAATTGCATTGTTTTTTAATTTTTTTACGCTCAAACCGAACCTAATAATTGTGAGGCGTTTCTTCTTTTGTATTTTGGGTCAAAGTCTTCCTTTGAGCTAATGCTCAATGAAAGAAAATCTTTCAGTTATAAATAGGACACATTATAGCATAAACAGGAAGTGAAGAAATATTAAATAATTTTAAGGATGGTACATCTTCCTTATATTTTATTTTGTGCATTCTGCTATAAAATATTGTCGTTATTGGGGATTATACTCTATTGTAATAAGTTACGCTTCGAAGTACTTTATATTCCACACAATGCCTTAAGTAAATATACCTAATTAAGCAGTTTGATTGTTTTAAAAAAAATCAGAACCTACCCTGGTTAGTTGTTGAGGCACAAATTCGTATGGAAACAGATTCTCTTTTATAGGTTTGGAAGTAATTCAAGGGTGGATAATACGATTATTATTTACTTATTGCATGAGAGAAAATTCATGGACTGTTCATACATAATTCGTGAGTGGGTGGGTGTGCGTGCGGTTTTGTTTTACTCACACGCACACACACACACACACTCATGGATAAATTCGAGCCTCAGAGGGCACACAGTAGACATTGCTTCCACTTTAATTGTATTCTTATGTGTTAAAAAAGCTTCTTTTTTTAAAGTTTTTAAATTTGTTATTTAAAAGAAATGCTACTTTTCTGCATCCTTAAATTTTCCAGCGTTTAAGGATTTTTCGGCTAGTGGAGAAGGAAAGTTATCTGGATTGCCTTTGTTTACTTTTGATTTTCTTATGTAACGTTTGCCCCAGAATACAATTTATTTTTCATTTCATTGGGCAGAGGTTTATTATCTTGGCCCAATGTTTAACGAAACTGAAGTGAAATAACAAATGTAGGGACTATTTTCATAGGTCTTTTATTAATATTCGCATTATCTGTTTATGTATTTATAAACCTTTTACATAATATACCCGGAGATTCAGTATTAACGTAATTAAAGTCAGTGAATTAAACTCCTAAAATAATTTTTTAAAAAAACAAAGAAAAAAAAAACTGACATAACTATAATATATACAGAAATTGCAAAAACTCAAATATAAAAGTCTTTCAAGCAAGAGCTACTAGAAGAATTGCTTAACGTCATAGTATATGTGTATATAATTTTGTATTTGAACTCCCAAATCTTAAAAGCCGTCCCTCTCATTGGACTGATTTTACTTAACGAACCCTTTTTTCCTTTCATATTGTAAGGTTTCACGTAAAATATGTTTTTAAAAAAATAACATACATGAATTATCATTAATAAATACCTATATTTATCTAATGTACCTTATAGATAGTGTTTTATTCAGCTTTTACCTGAGCCAATGCATAGCTTTGGAACTACTTATGAGGCAATTTCATTAAAGTAACTATTTTTCTTAGATAACATATAATATATATATNTTATTCTCAACAATTTTAATTTCTTTTCTTCACATCAATCTAAAATTAACTTTACAAATTTTTTTTGTGGTATTTAATCCCACGTAAATTTTAACAATTTTCAGTGCAAGGGAACAGAATAAAAAATCTAACTGTCCCAACCAGGACTCGAACCTAGATCTCCTGCTATCCGGGCCGGTGCGGTTTCCATTTATGCTACCGAGATGGAAAATGAACCGCCCCGGATAGCAGGAGATCCAGGTACGAGTCCTGGCTGGGACAGTTCGATTTTTTATTCTGTTCCCTTGCACTGAAAATAGTTATTTGTAGTTGTTTTGGAGTAGGTACTTGTAGGCGAAAGCTAAGCTTCGCAGCCCATCTCCTAGCGTGGTTGGGTTTCAGATAGGTTAGATTGAGGTAAACCTTCCTGACTAGGCGTAATCTCCAGCTGGTTGGGAGCGAGGCAGGTTTGTGTACCCAAGTTAACCTCTATTTGCAGGGAACCAGCCCTCCTCAGGGTTTCGCCGTCCTTCCCACATGACAGCAAGGAAAACATGATTTGATCGGTGGAAGTGGTGAGTATTCCTCATCACCATTTACCGAAATTTCTAAATCAATGACAAAAAGTTGTCAAATACCCTAAAAATGTGGAATGTTATTTATAAATGTTCAAATTTGAATCTTCATGATTTAAAATACATCATTCGTAATTTTAACCAATTTAGAAGAAATGTAGCTGTTAAGGTTTTTATGTATACTTTATTCATGTGTTTTTAATAGCAGGGTGTATTCAAAATTTTGTTGGACTCCAAAAGTTTCGAATTTTTCTTGTAAAAAGATTTTAGGGTGCATTAAATAACTTTAAGAAGGTTTTATCCCTATAATTGTGTTCTTTCTTTCATTTTGTTTCCAGCTGATGGCCATGTATTTTTAAATATGTTGTTGTATATTCTTGAATATTGTCGTAGATTTTATAGCACTGGCTATCAGTTGTATTCTTTTTTGTGTCAATCTTCAGCTACGTAGTATCTGTTTGCAAGAGATGTATGAGTAATTCCAAACTGCATTTCTCTCATTGCCACGAGAATATTTTTTTTAAATAATAATTTTTATTGCTTTCATAAAAACATGCTTAATTTTTTTGTTTCTTGAAAATTTTCAGGTTTTGTAAAGACTGTTAAAACTGAATAATAATATTATTCAGTTTTTATACCGGCTGTGGGTATTGGGTAGCTAAAAATATAATCATGGACTTCTTGGGTTAACTTGTTGGGATTTAAACAATATATATATAGTATTTGAAAGATTGTATGTTGACATTTTATACTCGATTATAATATGTCTACCAGGAAAATTATTCTTAATAGAGTTATATTAATTCACCTAAATTAGGTGACCTGGATAAAGATAAATTAAAAATGGTCACTAATTGTGACAGGGCCAATTGGTGAACATTGTTTCATCCATGGGACTAATTGAAAAATTATCCACGAATGACAAATAAAATGGTGCATCACATGTGGTATAATAATTGCATGTTGTAACCGATTTTAATGAACAGTTCTGTATCAAAAAATATTATATAATATTACGTTATTATGGATAACTTTTACCTTATTGTTCTTTTGGGTTCATAAAACATTATGTGCAGTTTTTTTCTCATTAACATATTTCACTATATATTCACCATAATGAAACAAAGGAAAATGCTAAGTTTATGACGTTCCTGCTTCATGGGCTTTAATTTAAATAAGATACTTTGGTTTTAAGTTTTTCTCGATGACCCTTAATTATAAGTTTTGTTAAAAAGAAGAAAAAAAAATTACATAAGAAATATAGAACCATCGCCACAAATGCTACTTCAAAACTGTTTTAAAGAAGTTTGGAACATTGCCAGTTTGGTGTAATTACGCATTTTTTTTAAAATGTTTACTTTCTTCTAAATATTTTATTTTAGGTGAGATGCCTACATATGCTATAGAACTAGTAGAGAGAAATAAAGTTTAATTAAGTTAATACTGTTTACATGATGCCGCTGTTTCCCCGCTCTTCAAAGTAAAACACAAAAGCCCAGACATAAAAGTACAAGATATGTGGCTCTTTCAAAACTCAATTACTGATTAACCATTTTATATATAAAACAAATAATCTGAAATAAAAGGAATTAAGTTGAATTTACACCAACCGAGAGTTTTCATGTCTGACCATGAATGTGTAATTAAATTGTGACGTCATAAAAGAAGCACTTACGGAGAATGAGTGTAACAAAGAAAGGACCTAAATGTATACTTTCACTGAAATGGAAATTAATTATTAATCCAACAGGAATACTTCGTGGAAAATTTTTCAAAACACACAGCCGTATATTTTTTTCGTGGATCGTACTTCATTATCTTTAAATGTCACAGAAATATAAAAGTAGGGGAAAATTCTTTATTACACTTTGACGAGAATTTTATTTCGCCAGCCATCACATTTCAGCGCTTTCTTCTTTAAGCTTCCACTAATGAAAATGAGTTTTTTTATAAACTCAAATTTAATTGAGTTTCTGGACGTCTTTCAGTTCCTCCATCACCCAATGTGGTTGAGGAAAAAGCAGGAGTCCGTAAGCTCGTACAAGGTGCGTGAGCGATGCAGATTTTCTGATTTATTAAATATGGGCATAATTATGAGTAAATGAGTTATTTGATCTTGCATAGTGTGAAATATGCAACCAAGTTTTGAAGGAAAGAGTGGGGGAAGCGACCATCCTAATTAATTTCGTAAATATCTCTCTCATTTGCATTTTTCTTAAAAAATTGTAGAAGGCTAATGTACAAAAATTTAATTTTACACTTATCAAAATATCAATATATTTTTTTTGTAACAATAAATATGACTAAAATATTTCATAAAAAAATTTTAATATTCTTCTAATCACCCCTTAAAGTCGTCCGAATTAATTAATTTATTTATAGTTTAGATATTTTATGTAAATACAAAAAAAAATACACCTTACTGGTTGTAACTTCAATTTTATAACACTATTTTTTTAATGAAAATATATAAGTAAATAAATATATGGTTAAATGCAAGGGAATAGAATAAAAAATTTAACTGTCCCAGCCAGGGCTCGAACCTGGATCACTTGCTATCCTGGCAAGCGCGTTATCAACTTACGCCACCGGGAGGGCCAGATAACTTATTAAATTCCTAGCACTAGTGTCGAGAGTTTAACCTCCGAGAAAATATAAAATCTAACTACGTTTAAAATTTATGTTAAAAAAAAAAAAAGAAAGTTTTTTAAGGTCATTATGAGTTAGGAATTTGGGATGTAATAGGGTGCATCAAGTATGATTCTGAGGATTTTAGATTGGAAGGACTGTATTCCTGCAGTCCCCCACAGTTCGATTCCATAAGTCTAGATAAGTCTCAGTAACGTCTTATAAAGGGTAAGTTTATTGGTTAAGGTTGACTTGTGGCTTAGTTGCTTGTAAAGTTGTCCAAATCTCCTATTCAGTTTCTGTGCATTGATTTTTGTTTGTGTGTTCCTTGTTAGTCGGGAGTTAAGATTAATTCCCAGGTACCTGACAAATCGATTTCCGCATATGGTTTACTTTCCCGACGAAGAGCATTGCGCAATTAATGTTAGTTTCAATGTGAGTATTTATTTTCATTTACTCTTATTATTATATTAATGAGGTCTCTCAAAGTCTTTGTATTGGTTCTCTGTACTGTATGAAATGTTGTTTCTTTAATGGGAGAATTGTGTCTTCCAGATGTATTATAACATCATAGATTTCAACAGAATTGACATTGTACATGGAAGCTGGGAACTTGTTAAAAAATCTTCAATTATAAACAATTATATCCATTCGTAAGATTTTTTTTTGTAGTAAATTGAGTTAATTAATATTTAGAATACATTTATTTTCGTTCTTTTGGTAGATGTCTTATTCTGAAAGAGTGAAAATTCTGGCTGACTATAAGATGAATTTTTATAATGACACAAATACTAGCGGAAATCTAACAAGAGTCCATAGCTGTATTAGAATTTAGAGAACCACTTGTTGGTACCGGACGGCTGTTGGGATATTTATGGGCTAGAGTGGCCTGGAGACAGCGGTGAGGATTTCAGTGGCTACAGGAGGCAGGTGGGACGAGGAATGCACTATCCGGAGAGCGCACCACCTATATAGTAATAAGATAAATAGGCCTATCATTGGCCAGGGCTTGCCATTACCGGGGGGGTGGGGGCTACCGCTTGTCTAGTATTTCAGGCGTAATGTACAGCTGTTGCGAGGGACAGGGGTGAGGGGTGGCTGCGAAGTGCTCGAGAAACACCTGCATGCTCCCCTCCCACACTCACTCACGTGTGTGAGAGAGAGAAAGAACACAGAAGGAGTTTAGAGAGGGTTCAAGGGAGAAAGCAGTGGTGGAGGGGAAGTGGAGACAAATATTTCTTATTTAAAATGTATACTACAAAGCCAACTTCCACCAATCGATCGAACCGATAGCTACCCCAAGTATATTAAAATAAGCTAATTGAGGGAAATAAATTTATTGCCTAAAAGTAAATTGGCTGATACGAAGGAAAGCTATCCACAAGATGTACCTAAACTTGTATAGTCCCAAGCAAGCTAAAATTACAAAGAAAAATCAATTATAACTTATAAAACAACTAAATCCTAAAATTATTAAAATGTTAGGCTAGTTTTATTTATACATTTTTTTAAATGTATTCAAATACTACATTCACTACGATATCTAACTTGATTGTTACCCTGTTCCATAATATAAAAATCTTGATAGCTATTCAAATTCTCCTCGGGATAGTTAGACTAGCTATATTAATGGACAGCTGTAAATGTGAAAATATTGACTTGTTTAAGTGAATTCCAAAATTGTAATAACTGAGGTGAAGTGCTCGGCCTCTTTCCAGTTTCTCGCTGTTTAATCTCGTACCTAACACGCCGAATGATAAGATTTTTTCTCTTTTAAATCAATACTAGCCGAGGTAGTAAAAAATAAGTTGAAAGACTGACGTTTGAATTTTAGTGTAACTTTTTACACTTTTAAATTTATTAAATAAAGGTGTTAAATAAGTAATGGAATACATATATTGTAACACATATTGATTTAGAAGTAAATTTGAATGGGATAGGTCCGATGTGTAAACAAAATTTGATGTAGTTTTATTTGTTGAGGAATTTGAATTTGCATGTGATTGCGCGTATGTTTCAGATCGCTATATATCAATGCAGGCGTTTTATATATTCCCCTCAACCAATTTTTCTTTACAAAATGCCTATAAGTAATGATTATTTAGCCACCAATGCCAAGGAGTAGCCTCAGATTTAAAATAGTAGCATATTGTTTAATTATTTAAATATAGTGTTCGAGTACATTAAATCATTATATATCTATCGGAGTTGCGGCACTGGCCGTTCTCTCCCTCATGTCAATGTCACTCACAGCTATCGGATAACCTTACGAGCAATTACAAAATATAAGTCTATTTACAGAATGTAATAACCAAATAAAAAAAAATACATACAAATCAATAAGTATATATATGAACAAATGAGATCGAAGTTCTTTTTATCATCAAACATGTTCGATAAACTTTTCTTGAATTGATTACCTGTTGATCTGGAAGTAAGATAGTTTTAGTCTTTATCGAGTATTGTATCAGGGTGTTCAAAGAATGATTTTTTATCATGGAGATTGTTGAGTTTTGCTAAACATGGTTACCTTTTCTTAAAAAGCAGACTGCTCAAAGGTAAATCACCACAAAAATAATAGTAAATATGACTAAAATTTAACTTTATGAAGTTATAAGTTTCATGAAAGAAATATTTTGCTGAATAGCTAGCTTAATACAATATTTAAACTTCTGAACTGAAAGAAGTACAATACTTTTCAGCCTATGTCAAAGATTCGCAAATAGGTATGGCGGCTGACTTATATAGATGAAAATGAAAGCATCATATGTACTTTAAGAAGACTGACCATAGATTTGGTAAGTCTTCTCCTGGCAGAGACAAAGTAAATGGTTTCTCTGCCATTGAAATGTGGTTGGGAGAAGTAACATCTGACAAAAATACGCCATAATTTATATAAGCTGCTATTTTAGGGGGAGGGAGGGCGGGGGTCGTGAATACATGTGAACCCCGTCCTTTTGTGAACACCATAAGTTCTCTTCACCTTTTAATATAGGTGTGGTTGGCTCTCTCTGCTTATTGAAAGTGCCCAGACCGCCTCCGGCTCTCTTTAATAAGCCACCTACATAAATTTTCATTTTTCCTGCAAGCTTTTTCTCTTTTCACCTCTTAACGGCTCTGTTTTTTAAATATTCCTTGTGCTCCTATGAAGATGGGGAACCTTCTTTAGAAGTAAGGTTGTTTTCCCTCTTCAGAAGTTCTTCTCTTGAAATTATGATTGCTCTAAACGTTTTTCTTATGAAATATGATATAATAAATAAAATATGAAAATTAATTCGACCTAATCCTAGTATGAGGTATTAAGACGTAGCTATGAGGGAGTTTTTATTTTTATTGTCCTACCGGAATATCAAAATAAATTTGGCGTTGCTTAGTATATTTTTCTACTACTATGTGAACATATATTGTAAACAAAAAGTTCCTAAAGTAATATAACCTACATGCTTTAAATTTGAAAATCCTCTTATTATTAATAATATAAATTGGCTTCAATAAAAATACGGGGGAAACAAAATAATTTTTTATGATTAGGTAAGAAAAACATACAAGGACTTAATATATGTAGGCCGGAATACAGTCCCCTGAAACAGTCCTAATCAGTCTATTCCTACTGAGTGAGTAGCATCTTAATGTTGACGTGATAATCTCAAGATAAGGGTACTAAGCGATAAGGTTGCAAAGAGGTTACTTGCAATCCTTAAAGGATAATTAGTTGATTATAGCGACCTGATACTCATCGATACTCAAATATAAATATTAATTTTATTTGTGGTTTTTTATCCCACGTGAATTTAAATCAATTAATGCAAGGAAATAGAATAAAAAATCTAACAGTCCCAGCCAGGGCTCGAACCTGGTCCTCCTACTAACCGGGCAAGCGCGTTATCCTATTACGCTACCGGCAGAGCCAGATAACTTATTTAATTCCCAGCACTAGTGTCACTACTGGCTGGGACAGTTAGATTTTTTATTCTAATCCCTTGCATAATTTGATTTAAATTTACATGAAATTAAAAACCACAAATAAAATAATATTTATACATGAAAATAAATGTCATATATGTCATACTCGACAATGTCAGCTCCTTTGTACATAAGACGATGTATTCGTCTCTCTCATAGGTTAGGCTCTCGACACTAGTGTTGGGAATTTAATAAGTTATCTGGCTTACCCGGTAGCGTAATAGGATAAATCACTTACCCGGTTAGCAGGAGATCCAGATTCGTGCCCTGGCTTGGACAGTTAGGTTTTTTAAGAGTACCTTGAGGTATGTCAAATAACTGAACTGAAAGTCAAAGAACGGATTATATTGGACATTTACTTTACATAACGGTCACCAGCCGTGCATTCATTTCCAACCAAAACCGTTCATTTGACAACTGCCATCATGATCCACACACACTTACAGACAGAGACTTGCTCTTAACATAAATTAATTAAACGATAGCAAACACATTATAATAATTAATAAATGCGTAAATACATTAATAAAGACATAGTACACCATTCCGATGACAGAGTAATTTTCATATGTTCCGTTAAGTCGGGAGTGATTTTCGGGAATCTTTTCACCCTTCTAGAAGAGTTAAAAGACAAATTAGGGCTATAACTCAAGATGTGGACGATGGCATACTGAAGGGTCTTTACCTTGTATTATATACTGTTATTCACTTTAAAAACAAAAGCTGAAAACAGTAGTACTACAATAGTACTTTCCCGGAGAATAATGGGAAACTTATGGGGAAGTGACAGTTTTTTGTACGTTAAGAACGGCAGAATATATCCAACGATGTCAACAACGCATTGACCTTAAGCGTAGCAGGACAACAATGGAAGACTTTATCATCGATTCCCTTACCGCAATGAATTATCACATTGGACAAAAAACGATTATATGTTTCTTTGTATTTACTATAACAAATTTAAAATATTGTTTTAGTTTTGGCCAATAATTTTTAAGTATCACCCTCTGTTATTATTGAGGATTATTAAGTTTGTAATCTATGATAAGTACTAAAGAGATGTCCCCGCAGTGATAAGTGCACTGTGTCTTTCTGCATCTCAATTTAATTGTGCAGTCCGACTGTCTGATTGAAATCGTTTGTATAAGATACATACGAAATGTATTGAAACAACCAAAAAGCTCCAACAATGGCAGAAGTTGAATCCAACCATAGAATGTGCCTAAGGCATAGAAACTCGTGGAACGTGATACTCACGGACAAAGACATGGTTAAAAAATATTTAATCTAAAAAGTTAGAATAAAATTAGTTCCTCTTATTCTTAAATTATTTTTATGATAAAGATACAAGGATATGATACATGGACGTAAAATCTAAAAATGTAATATCTTTGCAATTTTTAAGGTTAAGTAAAAACTGCAGAGAATATTACAGGATGCCTGTTATATACCGTAATATTTTCACATACACACCTTTTCACAATAAACGCTTATTATGATATATGCTGAGGAATGTAATTAATATTGATGGACTTTCCCCCTTTTTTGGTATATGAAAAAGCCAATTTACTAATGAGTTGAATTATAATATAATAATTTTTTTTGTCATATTAGTAAGACAACATGACAAAACTTTATTAGATGGAAAATAACACTTTTTTTCTCAATGGTTTTATAAGATACGAAGATAGAAACGTAGTGAGTCTCATTATATGTCCTTTCTGTCTTTTGGCACCGAATATTGTTTTGATAAGGTCGTGTCCACCTTCATCCAATCATGTGAAAACAAGGTAGGAATTGACAAGTGTAGAATAGAAAGGGGCACATCGAAAGTTGCCAGCAGTATAGCAGATTGCTGTCCGTGCCAGACGATCAGACCAGGCAGGAGGAAGTCGTGAAGTCCGACCCGGACACAGCCCACACATTAGGAAGGAGCTTGCTGAGTTATGAGCCGGACAAACGTCTCGAAGGCTATCTGCCGCTTGATGTATGTCTCGGCTGGCGTTCCTTTGCATAAGGACATCCTTCAGGAGGGCGCTTTTTACCAACGTCACATCCTACGGCCGAGTTCCTGGGTCGGCGCTCGTAAATCAGACAGCTAGAGCCCCCCGACTCACGTTAAAGTGCCTCTAACCTACTCCGCCATTTTTACATGTGTCTACAAGTTGAGGGCAATTTCTCTACCAAAAGAAGTGACTTTTTTTTTCTTTTTTTTAATACTTGTCCGAACTTTTCTTTTTCTATATAAATATTTATTCCATTTCAACATTGAAGTTATCTATTCTTATGTAGGAGTTAACGGAAGTTCAATTTCTTGCAGGACCTTATGTCAAGTTAGCTGTGTAACACAAATATAACTTTAAAGTACATTAAGAAAGCTAGGTTTAAGGATACGAATGCATTCATGCCCATATACTAGTATGCCTTATTTTCGTGTATTGCATTATTTCTGTATTATAATGTTTATGAACTCTGCATAAAATAATTATCATTTCAAGATAAATAGCTAATATTAGTACTATACTCCCCTCCATGATCCCGAATGGTTTGAACTTTGAATGATAGTTAGTACTACTTATATGTTAAGCAAATATATTTACGGACTCTTTAGGACAATCAGACAA
Source organism: Oncopeltus fasciatus (assembly GCA_000696205.2). NCBI lineage: Eukaryota > Metazoa > Arthropoda > Insecta > Hemiptera > Lygaeidae > Oncopeltus > Oncopeltus fasciatus. Next base: position 241,571 of record KZ807483.1, on the reverse strand, counting down.
TCTCTCTCAGAATGTGTATTGACGGCTTTCTAGGTCATTTATTTTCGTCTGATAGGCTGCTTCAGAAATATCATTTACCTATCTATTTACCTATGGATCTTATTGTTTCTTGAGTCAAGTTAATTTTGTTGTTTTGTTTATGAACGGAGCATTTTTTGTAATACCTTAAGTTGTAGAAATATCACCCTTTAAAGAAATATATTTTAAAAAGAAGATAATTGGTTGTCTTACTGAAAGGAGTAGCCGTATCGACAAGTCTCGGTACTTCCATATAATACTTTGTTATTGAAGAAAATATGATATATAGGTATTTACCTATTAGTATTTTTAATGAAGGTAAATACCTGCTGAAAAAATAATAAATAAATGCTGTCAAGCGGAGAAAAACTTCTTTGTATAATAATCTTTCAGAGGTTTTACTTGTTCTTATGGCCGAGGTACAATTACAACAATTTCTTACATATAATGTTAAATTAAAGAATAGTCATTCAGTATTATATTTTTTACTTTAAAACAATTCTTAATATATTTTACAATGTAAAATAAAATTTATGTAATTAAATAAGTTTAATTTATTTTATTAAATGTATAAATAATTTTAACTTTTAATAATAATGGATCGATGAAAATCTACCTAGTCTATGCTGTTCTTACATGAAGGACTTATAAAAGCTTTTATAAGAAAGTGACCTAACTACTGTAATTATTAATGAAGTGATGATTTCTAGCTCTCATAGCTCCTCAGAATCTGCTTATATGAAGTCAGAGAAAGAAGATCTATGTACTCTATTTATGAAGCTGAATGGATATTATAGAAAATACATGGTTATCAGGATTTTAGCTAATCAAATGATAGGCAAGGGTGGGTGTGGACGTGCCCTGGGGTCTTCCTCCCCCTCGCGTCGCTATCTCTCAGAAACAAAGTGAACAATACTAGCTGTCATACCCCATTTGGAGTGAGGGGGTACTGTGAGAGTGTAACCTACAGAGGGGTTACAAAATGTCATCGTGAGTCGGACATCTCGCAGGAGATTCCAGTCGCTCACCGACTCTGTCTGACTATAGCTAGTGTGACCTACCAGCAAAGGCCCTGATAAAGGATGAGAAACTGTGCCATATACGACTACTTTAGTCCTACTTTACTTTTGTAGGAGAGGCATAGTTTCTATTTACCGTTTCTTCTCCTGGGTTGGACCGTGTCAAATTGTTGTTATTTCGCAGGTCAAAATTTTCGCAGGTCGAAGGTCAAATTGTGATGGCTTCTTCAGGCCTGAGTAGAGAATAAGAGCTTTTCAGCCCTGAAGAAGCCACCACATGATGTGCGAAAGTTCGGCAAATATCAGCAACTTGACACGGTCCAACCCGGACGAAGAAACGGTAAATACATCTGACGACCGTCGAAGCCTACGTGAACATAAAGGCATAGTTTCGTTAAATCCATTTCCACTACCCAAGCAGAAACACGTCAACTCAGAGCGAGCAAACTTTTTAGCGGGATTCTTCAGATTCCCTCTCTAAATTATACATTTGAGTGTTTTTCAGCTATTCATTAAATTAATTCTTTTAAGGTGTAATATCGCAGATACATTAACAACATTTAGTAAATATTACTATGATTCGTTGCGCAAAAATTCCCTTTAACTTGATAGTATTCTAGTTATATGTGTAATAACATTTTATAACTAATAAATTATCTTTTGGAATTCGAAATTGAAATTCCAAGACACTTGTTGCTTACATTAAACCACTGAGACTTCTTTAACATGAGATAAATCAAACAATCGTACAATAAACTATTTTCTCAGTCATCCAACTAACTACTAAACACATTGGCTACAAATTTACTGCTAAGTAACTTAAAATGTGTTCATGGATCTACTCTCGGATGTACCGGGAACTTGGTTTAGGAACCCCCCCTTTCACGATATATTTATTTTTTCCTGGCCATATTTTTAGTTTCTCCAATTTTGAATTAATGAGAATCAGGAAATCAGATGAAATTTTTCAAATGTCGCTTGATGGAGCAAATGGTGAATTATTTTTTCTTATATAAAAAACATATATTTATAAATTAAATTTAGTGAATTTGTAATGAGAATTAAAATGAATTCTCTATGTTATTTAATATGTGAAGGTTGAAGAAAATAAATGGTCAATGATTACCACTAACTAAGAAATAGCACAGCGTATTAGGAATTGGATATATGCTGAAGAGGAAGACGTCATGATCCCTGCATATTGGATGCTTAGCTTATGCAGTTTTTTTCTTTTTCTTATAAAATTTAGGTGGAAGTCTCCAGTAATCTTTAAAAGCTTAACAATAAAGTATGCTAATATGGATTATATTATTTCAATACCTAAGGCTGAAGAAAGGATTTGGATAAGAGATTAATTAAAATTGTCTCAAAATAAATCCTTTTCTCCCACGCGAATAATTAATTAATAATTAATTAATTAAATTCCATGCATTGGAGGATAAAATAGTGCAAATGGTCGTGTAATAAACAATTCTTGAGGAAAAAGTATAGTGCCATGAAAAATTATGCACATTAGACCTTCTGACTTTCAGATATAAGCGAAGAAATCTCCAAAACTTTTTTTTCCCGTCAAATTTATATTGGTATATTGAAAATTTTATTTAGATTCATTATTTGTATAAAACGATTACAATAATTACGTAGTGTATATACAAGTTTAGAGATAAACACAAGGAATACAGATATATAGAAATAAAACCAAGTGTAGATGTGTTTTCAGTTATATTGTGTGCATATAAACATGAATAAATTTAAGAAAAACACCATTAAGAGAAAAAAATACGTGAGTAGTTTCATGAGTATAAAATACATAAATTTCCAATATCATTACTTAAAATTGGGCTTCAAGAGTCAGAAATTAACTTTGCACGGAATGGAGATCATTAATCCTAAGATGATTTTAGTTGGGGTTCGGTCAAGGTAGATAAAAAAAACACAAACTTGGAAAATGTATTTTTTTAATAAAGGATTACATTTTTCAAATTTGTGTTTTTTGGATCTACTTCGACAGAACCCCAACTAAAATTATCTTAGAATAATATCTACGGTCAACAAACTCTCCTTTTGGAGATCATTAATACCTTATTTTATTATTTGAAACTAAAATTAATTATCATATTGCTTCTTTACCATTTTCAGAATTTCGAACAAATTAGATCCTGCAATTGTTATTAAGATGGTTTAGAGTATTCTGATGAAGCACAGATTGGCGTTTAATGACTGTACACTGATGCGATACATAAATATAAATTTAATAAGTGGGAAAGGAGCTAAATAAATGAAGATAAAAGGTGAAAATAAAGTTAATTCCTCAATGGGGCGGGAGGAAATGCTTGGTACGTGCTTGAAGTCCCAATGAAAACAAGTCGGCAGGAGGAGAGAAGTTTTCGGGGAGGTCCCACCCCCCACCACCCACAGCCGGCAGATTTCCTGATGAATTTCTCTTCAACTTTATTCCATCAATGTTCGCCAACTATGGTTCATCTCATCATTCCTAGATTTTCTTCCGCCGCCCTAAATTCAAATCCTACTATCTCTTCCGAGCTACTATATTTATTGTACGGACGGATGTGTGCAGTCAAAGTTGTGAATAGTCTGTTATTGAAATCAGGCTCTAAGATATATATAATAGATAGACTTAAACTGATACTTCAGCAAGTGATTAATATTATGGTAAATAAATTATGCACCAATATATTATTTCTACAATATTGTATATAAAAAATATCGTTACTGTAATAACAATTACTTTTTACTTATTACAGGTTTATGATATATAATAAAATACACTATTAAAATGAAAGTACTGTTAAATATAGCTTATTTAATTTTTGCTAACATGCTCTGAGATTAATCTAAAGCATTCTTCTGTTTCAAAGATCAAAATTTCAGTCTCAGTTATCCTAACAAGGGAGTAGGAGTGGTTCTAAAAATGTAATTAAGTTTTATCAAAAGCCTGATAACTACTTTGTAGCTGTCAAATTAAATTCCTTAAAAAATTTATATGAAATTATATGCAGCCATCTTTTTTGAGATGACATCATTTCCTGAATATTTAGTTGTTTTTAGTTGTGTTATTTTATATGTTGAGCATAACTAATTATTCCTATTACAGGAATAGTATTTTTTTTCCCGAAAAACTGTGTAGTGTTTTTATTTGTTGTTTCTATTGTTTCAAAGGGAAGTAACAAGGACTTTCTTTCGCATTAACTTTTATAAGATAAAACTTCTTATCTGCACTTTTCATACAATATGAGTGATACTATTTTCTGATGGTAATAAAATCTATTTTCTGATTTGTGTAAACATACAATTTTGAAATTAGATGGTGCTTTAGAGACCAGGCGTAAGTTGTATATTTATGTAAAATCTATAAACGGACGAAGGCAGAGAAACCCAGACATGTAAGGTAGTGAGGTCTGACAAACTCAATTCTACATCTTTTTAAAGTCTACTTTATACTGCTTACTTATAGATTCATTTACTTTTTATTACTTTCCAAGACTAATCCTAATTTTCACTAATTTGTTGAATTTGCTTTTTAAAGAAAGCCCATCCCAAGTAAATTTTACAAAATTATGCTAGGGAAGGGAATAAAAAATCTGTCTGTCCTAGAAAGGACTCGAACCTGGATCACCCTGGAATGCTAACCATTACACCACCGGGACAAGCTAGATAACTTCCCAGCATTCGTGCCCGGTAAGCAGGAGACCCAGGTTCGATTTCTGGCTGGGACAAATAGATTTTTTCTTCTATTCCCTCGCATTTATTGTTTTAAATTTGCGTCGGATAATATACTACAAGAAAATGAATATAAAATGAATTGTCTAAAAAGCTGTATAGGTAAATCATTCGAGCAATCAAGTGACTGTTAAGGTTAATAAACATCCCAACAGGCCTGTGGGTTTTTAACCATAAAAATGTTAATTTTTTTATAACTAAATAAAATAAAACAGGGCCTATAAGACCAAATTGTATTAAATGAAAAGAAAATTATGTCAAACGTTGAGAATATTATAAAAAAAATAAAAAAGTTATATTTAACGATCCTCTGCCACTCCAGCAAGCTTTTCATGTCTGCCATAATAAAACGATGCGCCCCTTCTATCCTCTTACATTTCTTTAGCGCCTTGGGTTGCTGCAGTTTTAAGCTGCAGTTGAAATTAACCCTGACTTTGCCGGTATGAACAGACGCTCTGATACTGTGTAGGAATCCGGGACAAAAGTGTTATTGTGTTGATAAACATAGTTCATTATACTGCAACATATTGAGTCACATAAGGGATAAATAATCCGCTTTTACCTAAAAATTGAGACGTTTATATTTTCCAAAAGAGACATAGGAAGTAAAGAAACATGGTTTTCACTTTTTTCGGAAGTTATTTTTGATTTGTGAGTTAGCTGAAGGCTACGGGTATTGTGAACTGAACATTAGTAGCTAATCAAGGTTTTTTTCAAGAATGAAAACTTTCTTCATCGTCAGCAAACGTGTCCGGAAAGCTGGAGACCCGGGTTCGAGTCCCGGCTGAGGCAGTAAGATATTTTTATGTAACTCCCTTGCATTTCTTGTATAAAATTTAACGTAAGATTAAATACCTCTAGTAATATCATTATTTAAAAAAAAGTAGAAATATAGAAAAAAATCGAACAAATAGCCGATAATGTTAGCTCCTTCTAGTTATAAGACGATATATTCGTCTTACTCGGGGGTTTAAACTCGGAGTAAAGTGCGGGGGGTAGAATAAATTATCTAGCTACCCTCGGTGGTGTAATGGTTAGCATAACTGCCCGGAAAGCAGTAGACCCGGGATCGAGTCCCGGCTGAGGTAGTAAGATTTTTTTTCTGGCTCCCTTTGCATTTCTTGTATTTTTTCTTCTGGCTTTTTTAGACGACAAATACAGTTAAACTACTAGAGAAGATAAACATGACAACTAGTTACGCAGTAAATAAATATTCAAAATGTATATTTATCAATTGTTCTTATTGCCAGTTTCACTAACTAATACATTTATTCTTTTAATTGCTCAATACATATGTACTCCTTTTAAGAGCTCCTTATAACAGTTATAAAACAATTAAAGTCAAAGAGGCATCAAAGGACATAAATACAGAGAAGAGAGTAATCTTGAACGTATATAGACCGATGGTGGGAATACAAATTTATCAATGAGTTCAATATCCTCTTGAAGTTTATGAGAACCAATAAAACTGTGCAAGGATATGCAAAGAGCCGGACGTGCGTATAGTAGAGAATAGGAAACACTGCTTTATGGAAAATGAGATAGAAGATTGAGAAAGGCTATCTGTTAAAGTAAAAGGCGACCTATATAATCCTCCATTTCTTTCCAGCTCACACTTATCCTGCCACTGCTTTTGTGAGATACCCACCCTTCCGTTCTTCTTATACATATCTGTACCCCACTTAGAGTAAGGAAATAGTTCCGGGGAGAATGGAAGCTTCCAATAAGAAGTCTGTCGAGGAAGACCAGCAGAAAGCAAACACATACATTTCAATGAAGGTGAACACGAATAAAAGGAAACTACTAATACAAAGCATCTAACAAGCTTTAAAGGAAAATTAAGAGAAATAGAAATATCCCTACGGTTGACTCTTCCAAAATTTCATAATGTAATAATTTTATACATAAACTGATAAAACAGTTATTTACGAGCTGATTCATCGGATAAATTACCCGTTCCTCATTCTTCATTCTAGCTTTCATGACCAAATAAACACAAATACTGAATTCGATTTCTCTTTTATGCAAAAAAAAAAAAAAAAGAATTTATCCATAAACATATGGAATCAAAATGATATAAAATTACAGTTCACCGACATAAAATTCTGCAAGTTTCTGTACGTAACGCAACTAAGAATGTAGTAAGAAAGAAAAATAAATTTTATTCTAGGATATTAGTTCCCTTCAATAAGAAGAAGATTACAGCTGACAGTACAGCTGATTCTGACCTAGTTGCAACAATAAAAATAAAATGTAAAAATAAAGAATAGGCTAATAATATAAAATATTTTGAAAAGAAGTATGATATTACAAAAACAGAATAAAAAAAATAAGTAATAAAAAAAAAAACTAAAAATACAACAAAAAAATAAAAAAAATATAGGCACAAAAAAAATTTGTGCCACACAAGAAAAAAAATCAAAACTAATAGAATAACAATTAATCATGATAAAAATAAAAATTAAACAAGATACAGTTTAGCAGCTCCTGATACTCAATTGTACAGAGAGGGGATGTTTTCAACATTTCATTGCTGAGATTTAAAAGATGCGAGCGAGGAAGAGTGACGAATATTTAGAGGGATCGAGTTCCAGAGCCTGGAGGATATGATGAGGAAGGAGCGACTAAATGCAGCGAATATGTAAGGGGGAAGATAAAGGTCGGAAAGACGAGAACGGGTGGGAAGGGAAAGTACTGTGGATTTGAAAGGTAAAAGATCATATAGGTAGGGAGGGGAATGGGAAATATGACTTGATAGAGGAGAGAACCAAGGAAATATTGCCTACGGTAAGATGGGTATAACCATCCCGACTCATACTGAATCAGTTTAACAGAAGCTTAAGCCTAAAATTAGAAAACATTCAACAAGAAGGTTTTGAAAAGAAGCTATACTACGGAATTGGACCAAATTCTTATTTTTATTATCTGCGGAGGCTTGAATACCTACAAACTCTTTGTCTAAATTTTTGCGTTTCTGCACATAAAAGCCATTAATGACTCAGGTGGTTGGAATGTCTAAAAAATTTAGGACTCTTTTAGTCAAATCGAAATGAAAAAAAGGCAAAATACCAATATTTATTTTTTTCCAAGATATACATATTGTAAATAAAGAAAGTTTCGTAAAAGTTGGAATAACCCATAGACTATATTTTTATCTGCAATACATATTATATATTTTATTCCCACTTGTCGGTGAAATGAATAACAATAAAGTGAAATTGAAATGATCTGTAATTTATTTAGCATTCATTCATAACAATCGAATTCTCTATTTTAAAGGCGTTTACTGAAGGGGACGGGGATGAAGTAAAATTACTTTTATAAAAATTCTCAAGAAGAAAGGGGTAGGAAGTGAGGGAGGAAGGAGGAAGTGGGGAGTATCCAGAGAGTGTGGAAAAGAGAGAAAACTAATTGTTCGCCGGTGAAAACGGTCGCTTGGTTCTAATTCGTTCCGGAGGGGGTGGACTTGGACCCCCCACCCAACCCCACCCCTACAAACTTCCAGACGCAAGATATAAGGAGAGAGCAGGGGTGTGGGTGCGCAGACTAACTTTATTAAGTCCTCCCTAATGGCTTGTAATCGGGGACAGCAGAGAGATTCCCAAGTCTACCACCGCCCAAGACTTCCTACTTTTAATTCCTTATAATAGTATTAATACCAGATATCTTCCTTATAACAACTTTCCTCATGGATACATAGAAACTGAGAATACAATGGTAACAAAACCAAACCTGTAAATTACTATAGGTTGTAACTCAGTCATTTTTTTAAATAAATATTCTTAGGTATGGTAAATATATGTTTACCCTATATTATACTCAACTTTCTAAACATATAAAACTCTTGAATATTTTTCTTTAATCAATAAATAAGTATGCTTAAGTTAAAATTGTGTGGGTATTAGAGAAAGACCATATTGATTAATCGTATTCTTAGAGTTGTGGGAAATATTTATATGAGGTACAGTGGAGAAGTGTTATTCTCTGAAATTTACGAGAGAAAAAAAAACAAGACAATTTTAGTGAAAAAATCTAATTAAAAAATAAGAATGGGGTTATAGCGGTCTTTCTTCTATTTTTATTAGAAACCATATTTTTAATTTGAAACCTTCAGTTGAATTAATTAATAATTAAAAACAGACAAGGAACATGGAGGATCACAGGAGAAGGCACAAATTTGATAAGCAAATTTTTTAATTGTGATTTAGATTCTTTCTTAATTGTATAAACGGAAGCAGAATATATCTATATATTATCAAAATAAATTTATTAAACCCATATTAAGAAATGTATCACAGAATGTAACTAAGCAAGAAAGGTTGAGTTACCCCAGCTCTTACAAACTTTAGTTCAACCACATGAACTTAAGATTTTTATTCTATTTCGAAATTAATTTTTTATTTTATAATAATTGCAGTAGTAATGATCAAAATCTACAAATAGTTTAGAGAAATGAAGTAAGAAAAATATTTGACCAATATTTTGCTCCTGGCAATAAACCCAGTCCCACATTAAAAAAAATAAATTAAAACAAAAACCCCTAAAGATAACACGTCTAAAAACTTAACACCCAATGCTAACCGATACATATGAAATAGACTCATAAAAACTAAAAACATAATATAAGCAAATAGATGCACACGATCACAAATTAATAAAGAAGAATTTTAGAATATACTGGTTTGAAGAAAAGTAATCATAATAATTTTAACAATAATTTAAACGAATACTCAAAAATCACAAGATAAGAACAACGTTCAGCACGGACAGAAAAATAACAGACATCCTTCCGAAACCTAAGGATAAACTTGGACTCCGNTTTTGTCACAGAAAGGGAAAAGCGACTTGGATGAAGCTGTTCACGTAGGCTTCGACGGTCGTCAGATGTATTTACCGCGCCGGGATTATACACCACCTGGTGTATAAAACATGGTAATTATATACCACCTGGATTTTAAATCTCTCTTTTACAACTCTCATTCTCTTTTCAGCCCTGAAGAAGCCATCACATGATGTGCGAAAGCTCAGCAAATAACAACAATTTGACACGGCCCAACCCGGAAGAAGAAACGGTAAAAAATTGTTTTCCTATAACGTAAAAATTTGTAGAAAAAATATATGTTTTCGAAGAGTAAAATTTTCGTCTTCTTCTAAATTGGGGAGGTACATGTCAATAAAACATATTTGGATGTCCTTTAAAGATTTAACTTTTAACTCAGTAAGCTGAGGCAATACAGCAATTGCACACTACTGCAGTTGAGAAGTTGTGGTGGAACTTTCAGATATGAGGGAGAAATGAAGGCATGTGCTAGGAGAGTTGCTGGCATATGTAGATACGAATTGATTTGGAATTAATAAGCTTCAAATTTACATTGGAGAGGGACTTGAGAGGATATGTGTTCCTATCAGACTGGTGGTATAGAATTCAGCCAAAGTAGAATGCGCTGTCTCAAAAATACTAATAAGTACTGGGATGGGGATGCTAGTGGAAATGACAGAAAGATAACTAAGGAGGTAGTGAACGAGGTAGGAAAGAGCTCTACGAAGGACAGTGCTGAAGTTTTGCCGTCAATCGAGATCGACATGAATAGTTGGCTGAAGGTGGTTGAATGTTCTAAAAAGGCTAGGCATACTAATATACTGGAGGGTTAAAATTTGTACTTGGACAGGTTGAAAGGCATGATGAAGAGAATAGCAAAGATGGAAGTTGGCTGAAAGAAGGCGAAAGGATCAGGACAGTCAATATGTCTGCGGTCAATAGTACTGTATGAAACTGGGATACTCAGATGACACCGTGCCATTATGGATATGGGGCGCTATGGAAGAGGTGAAAAAGAAAAATGATGAGGGTTAGGAAAGAAGAGGAATATGAAATTAGACCTGGAAAAAATAAAAGCAAATGTAAAGCAGAAATGAAAAGGTTGTAAAGAAATAGAAAATATAACATGAGAAAGCCTATGCCCATGATCTATAGACGAAGAAATAGAGAAGGAGGGTTTGAGGTAAAGAAATAGAGAGCTTTTCAAGGGATTGAGTGGGACGTAATTTTAGGTTAATATCATAGCGAAGGAAATCCTTGAGAGTAAAGATGGAGATGCAAGGGCATACATGGTTTGGGAGAATATATCTCGGGACCATAATTGTTAGAGCGTTCGAATAGCCAGAACCATTGAGATGTGGAAGGTGTCAGACAGAGTACTACCGAAGTGGTATGTAGTAGGTGTGGAAAATGGCATCATGCTATGATTAGTAGAGAGGTGAATGTGAAGTAGTTTCTGCCAAAAGTAGAAGGGTGGGAAATAAATTCGGTAAAAATTGGACTTCGTGGAATAGCTATGAGTGAGCTAGATATAGATCATATGGTAATATATTTATGTTTATGTCTGTGCTTATGTATATGGGTGGACTTAAATGGATATATGTATTTAGGCGTGGGTATTTGTAAATATAGGTATAAGATGCTAGAGGAAGTGTTATTTCAAGGGCACTAGGGTATATATGTGGGGGAATTGAAAGAAAAACACATATACCAAACAAGTAAGAGTAAGGGTCACTATAACTATTTAAATCATAGGTTTTAAGTTCTAGGTCATTCAAGGGTTTCAATAATATATAATATAATAAAAGGAAAAACGAATGTTCCTTCGGGAGCAGAGGCGTTTGCCTGTAGCCCACTTCTTCTGGGGACGTCAGGTAGGTCAGTCCTAAGCGAACTGATGTATGGGCATTGTCACCGGGCTTAAACCCGTTCCTGACTATTCCGTCCCACCCCTCGACGGAGGATGCGTTTGTCTCCTTTTTACTACTATGACGTAAACGAAAGAACAATCACCANTATATCTCGGGACCATAATTGTTAGAGCGTTCGAATAGCCAGAACCATTGAGATGTGGAAGGTGTCAGACAGAGTACTACCGAAGTGGTATGTAGTAGGTGTGGAAAATGGCATCATGCTATGATTAGTAGAGAGGTGAAAGTGAAGTAGTTTCTGCCAAAAGTAGAAGGGTGGGAAATAAATTCGGTAAAAATTGGACTTCGTGGAATAGCTATGAGTGAGCTAGATATAGATCATATGGTAATATATTTATGTTTATGTCTGTGCTTATGTATATGGGTGGACTTAAATGGATATATGTATTTAGGCGTGGGTATTTGTAAATATAGGTATAAGATGCTAGAGGAAGTGTTATTTCAAGGGCACTAGGGTATATATGTGGGGGAATTGAAAGAAAAACACATATACCAAACAAGTAAGAGTAAGGGTCACTATAACTATTTAAATCATAGGTTTTAGGTTATAGGTCATTCAAGGGTTTCAATAATATATAATATAATAAAAGGAAAAACGAATGTTCAAAAAGAGAGTTTGTTGACCGTAGATATTACTCTAAGATGATTTTAGTTGGGGTTCGGTCAAGGTAGATCCCAGTCATGGAAATGTGAACTTAGGGACAGGACGTCCCCTCTCGCCTTCATGATAGTCCTGAAGATGGCTTACAATGTAAGCCGAAATGCTGGCAGATAATCCTTTATTAAAAAATACAAAAATTACATTTTTTAAATTTGTTTTTTTTTAAATCTACCTTGACCGAACCCAAACTAAAATCATCTAAGGAAAAACGAATGTTCCTCTGGGAGCAGAGGCTCTTGCCTGTAGCCCACTTCTTCTGGGGACGTTAGGTAGGTCAGTCGTGAGCGAACTGATGTATGGGCATTGTCACCGGGCTTAAACCCGTTCCTGACTATTCCGTCCCACCCCTCGACGGAGGATGCGTTTATCTCCTTTTTACTACGAGCCATGACGTAAACAAAAGAACAATCACCATGGAGGAGAAAGTACGAAATGTGCCCGAACCTCAAGTGGAAGAAGGCGGGGAGAACGACAGAAACCCGGTAATTTTCTCTCACCATAAAAAGTCCACTTCCGTGAATATGGGAACTTTATATTGTATTATATCTGCTTTTTGGGGTCTATATTCATGATTTTTTTTCATTTTCTATAATAACCAAATTAATGAATTATTGCTATTGGATATAATGATATATCCAATATGAGATCCATGGATCTTCCTGACTAATGTAAATTTAGCAAAAAGCAACAAAACCCAAACTACAAAAACTATTTTGTGTAAAATACGTTTCATTCGTACAAAAAATCTCAAATGTTGAGTTTCATAAGAACAATACTAATGAATACAGTGGTATTTTTTTTTTGTAATTTTTTTAATTCACACTTTGTTCTTATTTAATAGATCCACGAGAAAAATTAGCTATAAATACGAAAATTTTAAGAAAAAAAGAAGGAATAATATATATCTGCTTTTTTTTCTGTAAAACATAGCATAGATTAGATTAGTTGGATGTCAAACAAATGTGACTGAACGTCAAATGTCATATTGTTGTATTGTATATAGTAATACACATTGTTTAGAAGCGTTCTTTGTTATTAAAAGGCTATTGATAAATAACGAGCATATCTTGAACTAATACCTGATAAGAACAGCCTCAGATCTAGCATTAACTATAATTTGTTTTCTTTCTATTCAATAACATATTGTTCTATTGTATTTAAAAAAAAATTATAAACATTTTATTGTTTAAAAACTTTATCCCGTTTTCATTGACCTAGAAAATTACATCTTGATCCTTTTTGAATGGAGTATCGTCCCAGATAAGCCCCTATATTCAGCGTGGGATACGTGACACCTGGAAATGCAGGAGCTTGGAATAAGCGCTTAAGACGGCATCTACCGAAGGAGAACTGAAGTATTCTGCTCTTTGAAAATCAGGGCTCTCACAAATCCCATGGTTTAAAGGTTTTACGTGGGGAAATTTAGAGCTTTGTTGCTTACAAGAACCTCTTAGTAGGGCGGCGCCGACTGACCCCACTCGTCCAGTTTAAATTTACATTTAAATGAATGGCTTGGGTGAGAGAGGCCCTGTTAAAAAGTAATATATATACAAGAAGAGAAATATATATATACATTACATAATAAGTGGGCACATACATCAAAGCAGTTGGGCACAGATTGGCGAGTGAGGCACAAAAGAGTTGAGTGGGGTCCAATTGTTAAAACACTTAAAAGTTCATGAACTTTGAAAGAAGGATATTCTGAAAGAATGCTAAGAGATCACTTTTCTCTCTTGCTTATTCTTTCACTTGTCAAAATATTAGTGCAAAATAAACGATTTCTCATTATCTTTTCCAGGATCAGTAGCAGTTAATCTTAAGAATTCATTCACAGCTGGTCCTGCGACCAACTTCAAAAGCTCTTGAGGAAGGTACAGTTCGGATAGTGATTTTCTTTGGCGAATGTGAAAGAAGTTTTGCATGAGAAGACGTTAAGCTACTGTTGGCTCAATTTTCACAATGGTTTAAGTAAATTCATGTGGATGGTGACATCAGAAATAAAGTTGGAAGATTTAAGTATTGGGCGAGGGATTAGTATTGTAGCTTTTTCAATTTATGCTCGCTTAATGATTAGTTTTTAAAAAAAATATATAAAATAACTGTTAAATAAAAAACGGTCAAATTATATTGATTTTTTAAAAATTATTGTTTGGGGGCCGTTTTTGTATTATATATTTTCCTAATGTGGGTATGTGTTATCGCTTGAAGAAGTAGCATAATAATTACTGGATCTGTTGAACGTTTTAAATAAAAAGCAGGTGCTCCAATTCGAAGAAGAGGTGCTACTTTTTTGCATTTTATCATTGTTGATCTTGGTTTGCTATAAAACACATATCTTATATGTGATTTAGCAAAGCTGCTGATTGGTTTGTAAGCGACTTTTGTGAAACCTGAATATATTATAAACTTATTTTTAATAAGATCAACATATTTAAAATATTTCTAGTTATATTGAAAATCAATTTAGTTTAGAGAAAACTCAAAAAAGTAAAAGAAGTACTTTATTAAATGTATAATTACATCCTATCGATTTACCAATAAGAAACTTTATAACTATATATTGTTACCCCATTTAATTTATGCTAGAACTTCTAATATAATCTAAGGATGTGGTAAGATACTGTTTATTGAAGGAGGGACAACCTTTATCCTATGGTCAAGGTCATTATTACAAACAGAAAATAATTTCTTTTTAAAACATATAAATTTCATTTATTTAACTATGGCATAAAACTTTTGTTAGAACTGACCTAACCTTTGGTTTTCCAATTTAAAAAGAACTTTAGAGGCATACCATTACCAAGATTGTTCAGAAGAAAATTGGATTAGTTATTAGATTAGTTCATGAAAAAGCATCTAAATAATAATTATCAATTAAATATCTCACCTAGAAGAAGAAAAATGTTAAAAAGGTTTTTCCCTTTTCAATGCTGTACTATATGAATGGTTACCGGTAGAAAATATGTGTCTGAAGTAATATAAGTATATTACAAATTTAAAAGCGAAAATTGTCAGTGAATAAACATACTATCTGTTGCCGAAAGCTGTTGGTGCCTATGACTTTGAAAAAATAAATATTAGAGAAGATTCATAGTCCAAATTTAAGAGTAAAAGAAAACAAGCTAGAGTAATCCAAATATTTTACTTGCTGAAAATGAACTCTAACATATGTAGGTATTCAAATACATAAAACATGTGAATCCTTTGGGAATAAAATATAAAATAACTTTTTATACTTTACCTGGTTCCATCAAGACGAACCGACAAGAAAACTATTCCTGCTCAATAACTGTGGATTATTTATCGGCTTGGTTTGATGTTGTTAAGATGTATGTACGACAGAATCAGCAACTATGAAGGTTATTAAACCAATATTTAGGGGCACGAGGGTAGCTCATAGGGTGCGTTCGGGTCTCGCATTCATGACACTGCTGGTTTAAATCCCGTCCATGGCAAGCATTTATCGATGAATACAAGCTTGTCGTAGGCCATGAATAATTAGAAAGGGGTGGCAACCTGCAGATAGCCCCTCTCTCTATGACTCTAAGTGGTTAAAAGAGAGACTAACACTTCTTTAAAAAAAAAAAAAAAAATGAAGATTTGCCAGACATACCTAATAAAATAGGGGCTGATAATAAACCTTTACCATCCTTTGAGTACAAAAAATTTTGTTAAAGCTGGCAAATAAAAAATACTAACACTGGTCTAGACTGTCCCCAATCAAACGAAATGATGAAGAGATCAGTTATTATCGTATTCAAAAAAGCCTCATGAAAAAATGTTACACATGCGATAAGATTCGTATCTTAGCGATAAATTCATATTTAGGATTAGGAAACATAGAAACTGGCTAGTTACAGGATTATCGAGAAGCACAGAACAATTGCTGAATGATGTGCTGTGTAGCACAATTACACTCACAGGAAATTAGGTAATTCATTTATTAGTATTGGAGAACAAAACGTTTTACCCCACTTTCGGGGTAACATAATAACACAAGTAATTGACTCAATCACCACAGCATTGACAAAAGAGTCCTCATGTTACCTATGAAACCAATAGCCCAGCTCTAACTCAAACCAGAGATGAGGAAGACAAATTATAAAACCTAGGAGATTAGTAGAAGTATGCACTTTAATTAATGACAAATTAGTTAAACTGATGTTTAAGAGTTTATTTCACTTTTTCTTGTATTTAAAAAATATATTTAATCTTTTTTTCTATAAATTTTTTTTTGTTAAAATAAAATAAAAGCAGAGAAATGTTTTAACACTGTTTGTACGAGTAGTGTAACCCTCAATTTTATTCGACTCAATAATGATACTCTTGTGATCACAAATGTTATTATCTCATTCAAAAAATAATTATATTTATAGTTAATTAACCATTAAAACGATAAATTAGTCATAAACTATTTGGAATATATAGGTTTAATGTCTGTATTTTACAGAATGTACATGAAATCTGATAATTTTCGTTACATTTGTATGACGGGCTTTCATATTTATGAAATTTAAGTATAGTTTATACTTGTATAAGTCAATCGTCAAATGTTTTATGAAGAATGTAATTAAATTAGAACATTTTAGTTTGGAGCTTTACTGGAAACCTAATACTCAAACTCTGTCATTATAATTTCAGAAACAAACTTCAATTTAACTTTTAAAAAACTTATTTCTTGAATAAAGTATTTCAGAGGTTCTTCCCAGAGGGCAAACTATATTTCTTGCTGCAGTGGAATACATTATTTTTAATTGGGTATTATTTTAAATGTTTTCTTTAAATATTAAAAGCTCGTTACTATTATAAATCAGACTATGAGAAGTTGTAGGAGGATAAGAACAGAATATTTTAAATTGGTTAATTTTATCGTTATTTCAAAATTTAGAAAATAATGTAGAAAGAACAAGTGGTTCCGTAAGAAATTCTGTAAAATGTGTGCTATATATCACTTCAACATTGTTATTTAATTATTATACTTAATATAAAAGAGCGTCAAGATTGTTTGGATAGCTTAATAAGTGAATATTTGGCAATTCAATATAAAATTTATGTGAAGTACTTAATAAATTGCCTGTCCAGTTCCACGGGTGTTTATAACAATGGTCACTTGTAGATTTCTCTTCCTTTTATGACGCAAAATATTTAAGTGGAAGTAAAGATATAAAATTAATTAGTTCTGTGAGTCAAAATATTTTTCGTTAATATTTAATAAAATAACTATAATAAAATTGAAGAATTTATTTCTATAGTTTTGAGTTTCATAAGAACAGTTACAAAAAATACTCGCTGATATATGTGTCTGGAAGATTCCATTATACCTCAAGTATTACATTTTTTCCTCTTCACGAATTTGTCGCATAACAAATATTTTTGCAGTTTACTTTTTGCAGATTCGCTCCTAAACTTAACCTTAATCTTAAGACCACTAGAAGGATGTATACATTTCTTAATTAAATTGAAATGAAATATTAAATTACATTCCTTAATGAAACAATAAACATTAAGCAGTAAGCAAATACTCTGATTAAGTGAGCTATTTGAGTTATTTTGGGGAAAATTTGACATGATAATGGTATTTATTATTAATAGTAATCTGTGACTGACCATATTTTGAAAAAAAAAAGTTAAATTGGGAAGCCCCTTACTCAGATTACTCTCTCACTGATTCCCATTTATTTCGAAAAGCAATTATAGAAAATTTATATCCAATAATGCCAGGTAAAGCCAGTAGGGGGAGGGGGGAAGTTATATTCTCTCTTCTCTTTCTCATATTACTTCTCGTGCTCTTTCTTAATACGCTCCCCACTCTTACACACTAGTTCATTACTTACAAATATACATATCTCACTGATAAATACTGATTAAAGATTTAGTGAAATAAAGAATATATTAAACAAAAAAAAATAACACCACATTTATTTATATAAATTGATGTAAAATACCGGTCAAACGAGTTATTTTTATGATAAATTGAAAGGATATTTCGTTTTAATAATTTTTACCTTTCAAACTTGTTTTATTTTAACCGCTAAGGTATATACAAAACACTGATATACAATACATCACGGGATTCCTTTGTGTCTTCCAATCCTGGGGCTGTGGGTTTAAATTCCGCTCAAAGCAAAGCATTTAACGATAAAAATAAGCTTGCTGTGAATCATGGATAATATATGTTATATTATAACCTCTAGAGAAACCACCTCCCCCACTCACTCCTTCCTTGAGCCTAAGATGTTGAAAGGGAGAGTAAAACTTATTCAGAAAAAAAAAATCGTTTATTTTTAACGCTCTTTGAGAAAAGAGTGATTATACCATTTTAGACAGTGACGTAACAGTTTACCAGAATAATTAGATTTCCTACATAAAGCCGTTCAGAATGTAAAAAAGGGGTTATTTTTCACAAATATAATTAAATTTGATCAGTTCGTATCTAAGGTTATTGGACAAAATTTGAGCATTTTTATCATATAAATTTAGTAAATCTTTATTTCATCATATAGAAAATATATAAATTTGGGGGCTTTATAAATATATATATTCATATCCTATTGCATCCACTTATTTTGTTTAGGAGTATTTAATTTGAACAGAGCGGAAAATCGAAAATCTTATTATAATTTGGAAAATGAAAGGTGTTTTAGAATCGCGAAGGTCCATTGGATATACGTATATACTTTATAGTCATGTTAAATACTAGAGTATAAAGGGACGTAAGAACCAGACCTGTACTGGAAGGGGCAAATCAAGCGATGACATCTGCTTCCTTTCTTCAGAAGAGGGAATTAGGGTTACTTAGAAATCGTTAATAGATTCTTCTAGACCAATCTCGACCCTTATACAAAATTATAGAAGCAGCTCTCCATTAGTGAGTGTTAAGTTAGAGTTAGTCACTGTCAATTTCCGTGTCAGGCTGCGTGCCTCTAAGCGTCGAGCTAGTCGTAGTCTTTACAGTTTCCGTAACATTGAAGTGAAAAGTGACAGTGATTAACTTGTTCTTTTGTGGCTTCAAAGAAAATAAGCGCATTCAACTTATTAGAACAATCTGTTAATTAGCTGTAATTTATTTTCCATTGATTTATTTATTAGTTAGTTAGGGCAGTAGATTCTATTGTTATCTGAATTTTTTTTATATAACCTTTATTTATATATTACATTCTGTTAAAAATAAATAAAAACATTTTGTCTTTTGATAACAATGAATAATAGAAAATAAATGACATAAATGAGAGTCACATAAGGAGAGGAGGTTAACTGTAATGAGTAGATGTAATTATTTGTTTTAATAAATGAACTTATATTTAACTCTGTTCTTCAATTGTTATTGACCCTTAGCCAATAACAGTGCTTATAACTATGTCCAGTGGACGTCTAATTGTGTCATTTCACTAGTCTTCTATTCCTTTGTCATGGAAATATAGAAGTGAAAATTACTTTGATGATTGTTACTAAAACTTTACTCGGCAAAATTATTTGCCCACCTCTTGGGCAGTGGATGCATGCCTTCAAATTGGGGAAAGTGAACCTGCGTTTTGGCCAAATATATACACATGTAATGTGCATTACAAACTACTCCACCGCACCCCATTGATATTAGCTAAACCTACAGGGGATGTCAAATATTTATTCCATACTGTATATACAATACTATTGAAACATTAAAGTAGGAAAAATACTACAAAAATAGGACTGTAAGTATGAATTTTAATGAAATTAAACCGCTACCTAAAATATCACATCATGGACGTCTTAAATTAGTTGTAATTACAGTAAGACTTAAAAACCAATAATTTCTTATTAGCCATCTACTAATTATTTAACTTCAATTTCTTTGTCATTAAATGTGTCAAGAGGAACTGGTCAACTTGGTCGCAAGATGCGAATTTCGAAAAATTTCATAGCTAATATTAGAAAATTCAAAAATTATACATATATGTCTGTATGTATGTATATAACTTCAAATATACTTAATCCGTATTGGATGGATGATGAAATTTAAAACAATACTACATTCGATATTTAGGCTTCAAGTACGAACGGATGATTAAACTAATATTTTTGTGTAAGTTATTTATTATCAACAAGAATAATAGAGAAGGAATCTGAGAATAAAATAATGATTGTTAAGCGCTTTTCGCATTCTCCTCTCCCGAGCAGTCGAGAGCCAGCCATTAGCGAAGTTACCCTTAACACTCATTGCCTTTTCCATCTCTACAAGAGATATTGGTCATTTATACAAGTCTATATTTAATAATGTTATTATTAAATTATTGAACAACGGAAGCAGGCCAGCGAACGCATGAAGGAGTATTGGACACAAAGGAAACTCCACACCAAGAAAAAGAAATGAAGTTGTAGCGTGATCCTAAGTGGTCAATTCGCTTGTAAAAAAAAAAAAAAAAAAAATGTTATTATTAGTCCAGAATGAAAAAAAGTTTTCTTCACGATTTTACAAATTTAATTTAAGAATAATTATAGATATTGATAATGTAAATACTCTTAGATTATTCATTTACTCAAGTTGTACTATTCAACCGAAAGCAATTATTTTTGTTACGATAATATTCCAAAATAATTATTTTTATGATATACATCACGTTTACGCATCTCATCAAAAAATAATTTTGTCTGAATGGATTACTTCAAATTATTTGATAAATAAGAACTCATTATTTTACCGATTATTTTATTTTAATTTTAAAAGTATTTATGTTTTATAAAAATATTTTTATTTGCATTTAAGCTCGTTCCACCTTTTCTACTTTAGTTCTGTCTCCATCTGAACTTTAGAACTCATCAATCTTACTCATTTGCTTGAGAAGAAGATAGGAATAAAATATCTAAGAGTAAAGGAGATTGGCTCATGTCGGTAATGAGTGTCCACAGCCTTTTGCATTGTTAACTGTGAAAAAGACAATTCTAAATCGAACAATTGTTTATTTTTCCAGATTCAGGAATAAATCCAGAAATTGCGAAGTTATAGATAGGACTTATCGTACAGGCAAGTGCGAGAAATGGTTTGTGTGACAAGTCTGCATGGCAAAATGGGTAAGCTGTGCAGAATTGTCACACAAATCAAATCTGAAGGAGCGACATTGTGAGATCCGAGGAAATGTAATCAATGATTCCTCAACTGTCTTACCGCCACAAAAGACACCCAATCCTAAAGCCTTTACCCTACCTCAATGTCTCTTACACAACCCCATCTCAACCCCTTCCTTCCCACGCCCTCCATCGCTTCTCTCTCTCCCTACCCTCTATGCCTTCTCTCCTCTCCTCAGGGCCTTTTCTTAAGGCTTCAAGGCTCATCCTGGAAGTCCAGACCAAACCGTATATGGAAGTACACACTAAAAAGCACGGAATATTCTCTCCAGGTAAAATAAAAGTTTCTCTAATTATCTGCTGAAGGAAGAACAATAATGAGTTACTATATAAGCAATTAAGAGATAACAAGAAATGATATCCCACAGGCCATCGCTTGACAAAAATGACTAAAAGAATGAGAGTGATCTTTAATCTTAAAAAATGAATTTTTACACTTTTATCCAGTGAATTATTCAAGGTCAATCTCATATAAAGAGGCTATGGCATATAAATACAGTACTTAATTAAGCTGCATTGTGAGAAGGATACACGGCAGTAGATCGAATTCGTACAATAGAAATTTACATCCGAACACTTTTCTAGAAAGAAACATGTGTTGCAGTGTTCTTGAGCCCAAACATTAGTACAAAAGAACCTCAATGTAAAACTTGAGAAATAGTAACCAATCGAACGTTATAAAATTTTTGTCCATAGCTTCCTTCGATCAAAAACTTAAAAATAATAATAGACAACATCAGCTGCACCCTGTTTGTTATTACGATTATCAATATTTTCTAAAACATCCTACCTGTCATAAAAAGACCAATCTTTGAAGACGATATAGTCATATAAGTATCACACTACATTTCCAAGTTGTAAAGCCACATAAGTACCACATACTACTTTTGCAGAATAAATAGAAAGAAGAGACCACCTTTACTCTTTCAAGTGGCATCCCAGACGAAAGAAGATGTAGTTGAAAGTTTGCAAGATTAGTCATGGACTCTGTATATAATATATCCTAATATAAATAATGTTCATTTAGGGTTACCAAATAACAACCATGTCTTTGCACTATTTATATATATTTCACATGCTGAGTGCTTTTGGGATCATTCATTCGATCTTTGGAGCTCAGTCAATCCTTAATGAGTGTCTCTATTTCGGCGGCATTGAGTGCACCTAGAACCGCCAAAATAGAGACACTCATAATATGTGACTGTGATCCGAAGATCGAATAAAGGATTCCGAAAAAGCTCGTCCAGTAACATATATAGTGCAAAGAATTGGTTATGATTTGATATTCATAATTGTCATAAACTTCACTACTAGCACATATAAAAGAATATAATATTTGTTTTGCCAACATATATCAATTATATAATTATTGATTAGTGAAAAATAAAATTTTATTTCACTAAATAACAGTGCCAACAACGTATACACAGTAGTGGGAAATTTTTTCAGAAACTCTCAAGTGTATATGTATGTATATGTTTGTGCGTGAAGAAAAAGATTGCTATTAGATATCATTGGATTAGTTTATATTATACATTTATAAACTATCGAATCCACTTATTTTGATAATTATTAAAATACTTCTGTATATTCTGTTTTTTTGCTGCTCTGTGTTTTTTTAAATTTATAAATGAAATTGGTATCATTTTAATCATATGCTTTTAATAATAGTATATTTATAAGTCAAATAGAAGTGACGCAGCGACACATGTACAGTAACGTTTGCCAAGATAGAGGGAGATTAAAGCGGTGGAACCAACACCGGGCGAGGAATTTTTTTTCTTTGATAAAAAGTATAAAAATTTGAACAGAGCGGAATATCGAAAATATTTTTATAATTTGGAAAGTAATAGGTATTTTAGAAACGCTACGGCCCATTGGATATACGTATATACTTAATAGTCCTGTTAAACTAGACTAGAGAAGTGACGTAAGGACCAGACCTGTACGGGAAGGGGAAAATTGAGCAATGCCACATTCTTCCGTTATTTATATAAATATTTTCAAATTTCGTCACGATTAATAAAAAATTAATGATTGTTATTTAATTAATTTTATAATTTATATAATTCAANTTTATAAATTATAATAATGTAATTCTTGTATAACGCTTCTTCTTTTATTTATTTAATTTTGAATTTGTACTTATTTTAATATGAAATAATATTCTTATCAACATCAATATGATTTCTATATCATGGAGAACTTGTACGTTTTTGAATATGTTAAAATTACAGGAGTAAACCTTAATTTGCACTGATGTATTTTCACTCATTTCTTTTTTGGAATAAAATATGGCAAAACAGAAAAGCAGATTTTTTATTCTCAATACTGTTGGGTAAAACTTTTTTTTTTTTTAAATTTCATTTTCTAAGAAGTTTATTTAGGAAGAGAAGTGTTTGTCCGATAAGCTGATAACGGCACGTGCTTCAGTAATGATAATGGGATAAAATCATGTTAGCCCACTTAAGCGAATTTTATAGGGATGTAGCTATCTCATGACAGATTTGTAATTTTTTTTTCTTCCCCTCCGATCCCGCCTAATAGGCGCCAAAAATGAGAGTAAATAAAATTTGTGAGTGTACACTCTACAGTTCAGTTAAAAAAACAAAAATGAAATTTAGCTTTTAAGTGCAAAACGAAAAGCTAAATTCATTATTCAGCGAAGACGGATCTATAAGCATAGCCCCCCTTATTAGAAAGGGTATGTAAAAAAAAAAAAATTGACCGATTTTCAACCAAATATTTATATTATTATATCTTAGTACTCAAAGTATAGTCCATTGTTATCTATCGTCACTAACTATGGGCTAGCCAAATGCTCGTTCCCACGCTGATAACATTCCTAGGGATGGCTGCCAAAGCAATTACAACTTCTGCAAAATTATAAAATTTTATCTCTTGGAGAAATGGGAATTTTTGTTGAGAATTTCGCCCTTCGTCCGTGAGGAGTGAAGAGAAACTGGGGTAGGATAATTGATTATATGTTGAACATTCTTGCCCCATTAGCCTGAATTCCCTGATTGTGTTCTGATACAGAAGGGTGGAGAAATTCCGAAATGTAGTTGGCTGTGATTCCTTAACGGTGATGGGAAGACTCCACGAGGAAAGTCTTGAGCAGTGTTACCTAGGTTGGGGTAACCTGGCGGAAACGAGCAGCTGTATCGGTAGGCATTCGAAGGGCGAGGCCGGCCTGCTCGCTGGCGATAAAGAAAAATAAATAAGAGTGTGTACTGAAGGTTATTTTACAGTGACATTAGTGATATCCCACCGTGATGGCGTCACGTCACACTCAGAGTAAAATACACAAGTGCAGAATGTGAGATTCGGCCATTGCTAGAAAGTAAATAAATTGACAAAAGAAGAGTTTTTTTTTACCGTAGAGATTATTCTTAGATGATTTTAGTTGGGGTTCGGTCAAGGTAGATCCAAAAAACACAAATTTAAAAAAATGTATTTTTTAATAAAGGATTATCTGCCAACGTTTCGGCTTACATTGCATCTTCAGGGCTATAAAAATACAATGTCATGAGACTACAATCATAATTGAAATTAATATAATAGAGAATTGCAATAATATAATGTGATATCAAGAGCATAAATGTAGAAAGCTATGTAAGAGAATTTAAAAAGATTTTGAAAAACAATTTGAAAAAAAAAAATTTGAAAAACATGCAAACAACAACATATTGACAATTTTTTTAAATTTGTGTTTGTTATCTAAGTACTTAGATTGCACGGGCAAGTGCCATGTCGCATTTAGTTTCAGCTTGATTACGTCAAGACAGCTAACATGATGACCTGCTCACATAATCAGTTGATGTTATCAATATGTCAGTGTCTGTCTTGCCCCCTCTCCCGCCGTACTCTAGCTAGCAGAGAGGTACACGGGAGGGCCAATATCTTCAAGAGCTCTCTCTCTCTCTGTTGGAGCCGCAGCTGGACCAGCCCCGAGCTCTCCTCCCATAGTCTCATTAGTTCTAATTGGGGCTAGATCGATGTTGCTTACACCGCACCAGCTGTTCCCCGCCCCCTATCTAGAGTCCCCGAGGGCCACTGCAGATCGCCTTCCTAACTCACCTTCAGACCCTCGATGGGCTAAAGTGTGGCTGAGGGCTACATTTGACTAATGGACTTCTTCTTCATCAGAAGAGATGGGCACTGAACGCTAAGCGAGTCTCATGGACAGCTCCATGGACACTTCGTAATGAACCTTATTTCTGATTTAATGGACAAACCCTTAGATAGAGTTTAAGCGCGCAGACATCGCGGCTTACGACAACGATGGATGCCTTCTATTAATTAAGGAAATTAATTTTCGCTATACATTCGACAATAAAATATATCTAAGGAGAATATTCAATTAGGAAAACCTGGGAAAAATAAAACTCAGGTTTCTACAGATAGTTAACCTTGTTAATAAACAAATCTATAAAAAAAATACATTTAGCAGGAAAAGTGTTAGTTAAATCACTAAAAAGAAAAAAAAAAAAGGAATAATTCTATTCCAAGGACTTCCAACGTGTGAAATATACATTCTTATTTTGTAATTATTTTGAACAAATAAATAAATAAATATATATATATATATTAAAGAATACAACGCGTACTATTTGTATTTAGAAGAGAAATTTTGTGAAACAATAATAAGATAAGGTTATTATAATAAAAATTTACAGATTATGTCCCCAGGAGGTCACGAGGCAATAA
Source organism: Oncopeltus fasciatus (assembly GCA_000696205.2). Taxonomy (NCBI): domain Eukaryota; kingdom Metazoa; phylum Arthropoda; class Insecta; order Hemiptera; family Lygaeidae; genus Oncopeltus; species Oncopeltus fasciatus. The sequence continues at coordinate 215,570 of KZ807483.1, read as the reverse complement.
TAAAAATTGAATTGGTTATAAGTTGGCACAATTAAAAATTATGTCTCCTTGAGGTTGACAATGGATTTTAACGTTTTTGAAATATAACATTTTTAATAAAGAAAAGGAAAAGGTTAATTTATTGTTAATAAATTGCAAATATATTTGGTAATTAACTAGGAACATTCTTTTCCTCTTTGGCACACACAAATATTCATAACCACACACTAACCGGTACTTTAATTCACTTCACAGGCTAACGTGCACATGAATGATTGGAGCAAATAAGATTTTTATTCAATTGACTCAAATAAGAGATGGGAAGAAAAAAGGACATATATCGCTTTGAAAAGACACACGGCAAACAATGATAATTTGGCAAAAGGGGAATTCCAAAAGAATGGACAGAAGAGGTAAAAGACAGATCATGTACCGGGTGAAAGGTCATGTCCGGAAGGAACCAAGTTAATAGAGTCTATGCTAGAAAGGAATTCAATCCATTTGAATATTTACGTATGCAGGCTGGGCTGCATAAAACCCTAAACTACCCTAAAACTGCATAGAAGGGTCTATAAAACCCTAGGCGAAACGAGCATCTTTTGACCAAGGATTCCACAGAAGAAGTGAAGGAGATAGGATTCCTATTGATGGTAAACTTTTGTATTTTTAAAGGCAAGAACTGAAATGCTGTACAGTTTTAAGGAATATCTATGGAATTGTCGGGATTTAGCCCTGTAGGTAATTTACTGCTATGAATTTAATACTACCGCCATAACCTTAAATATAGGCATGCTAAATTTAATTACAAATATATAGTGTATTTTTTGAAGTTTTTAATCCCACATTAATTTTATACAATATATGCAAGGAGAATAAAAAAATCTTACTGACTCAGTGGTGTAAATGGTTAGCAAGCCAGCCCTGCAAGCAGGAGATTCGGGTTCGATTCCCGACTAAGACAGTAACATTATTTTTCTATTCCCTTGCATTTATTTTATTTAATGACAAATCTATCACAAATCCAAACAAACCCGTATAGATGCTGAAGCTGATTCTTGACCGTCCTGGGGCATGGTGGGTGGATGCTTTCAAAAACCCTGCCCATTTTCTTCAGATAATAACTTAAAATTATAACTCATCATTAGTATACACTGTGACGTTAAAATATTACAGTAGACATAAGTTGGAAAACGAAATTCCGCATATATAATGTTTTATATATTTCATTATAACTTAAACTTGTTTCAAATAATAATATTGCGAGCCATCGATATGTAAAAAAACAACCGAAATTAATTTTAAAAAGAGGGAGACCTGTTCTACCAAACTAGTTTCATTAAAATTAAAAAAATTAAATCTTCCGTTATGAGGGTTTTTTTCCTAAACATATAGAATTTAAATGTTAGGAATGTTTATATTTATGCCCATAACGTTCCACTACTTTCTTTCTTGAAATTAATAATAACGAAAATAATATTTTTTTAAATTTAGGTGTTACACTAAACTCCTCCCCCTCGTCCTCAACTAATTTTAGCCAATAACGAGCGATTAGTTTGAGGGGTAAACTCAAATTTCGAATTCATTATCTACATTTTATAAATTTTAAAAAGGAAAGAGGATGAAGAGTGAACATGTAGACATAGCACAGTCACTCACACGCACACACTCACACACATATACGAAATGTATAATGTTAATGAGAAATAGATTGATCAATATACATTTACCCCTTCATAAGACCGTTTAGGGACTCTTCATAGATGCTAATCATTATTATATTTCACATCAATTCCAGAAGTTTTTCTGAAGGAATTATCTGACTTATTTTGTAAGTAAAAAATAAAGCTTTTTTAAAATAATTTTGTCCAGTTATTTGATTCGTATAGCGGTTTTATCGATATTCTTTCTGTCTTTTGGTGTCTTCATCAGCTTTTTCATTTCCTTCAAATCCCGAGTGGTTGTCAACCCACTCGCCAACCAGCGGCTTGCATTTCCGGGTAGAAGCCATTTCCTTTCTAATTTCCTCAGTGAGATAAAGCCTGGTTTCCTGACTCCTTAGATAGACATTGCCACCTGTCTCCTTTGACTGGCTAAGAAGCCTAAACTACCTGACCTACCAGTTTATAAATAGAAAAATGAATACAAATAATAATTCCACCGAAACATTTTATAAACAATAAAAAGAGTAAAACACATTCAGTTTGTGAAAAATAATTATGATTTTCATTGCTTAACTCAGATAGCTAATAACTCATCCAATGAATGATAAAATCTTACCAATAATTCCTCATTAACAAATTTGTTTTAACTAAATACAAGCATACATACAAACACAGCCTAACCAGTTTTGACACCATTCCTATCGGTTTATTTTGCCAGTTTATATGGTCCGATTTTATATACATAGTTTAACATGTGTTAAGCATAGTTCAACCATTCTTTTATTATTTGTTATTTTTGACCATAAAAATATAATTATCCACATCATGGAAAATTAATTTAAAATTAAAATGAAAGAAATAAGCTATGTAAAATACTTAGGCTATAACATTAGATGCAAAACATATTTATCATTCCTCTAATAAATACAAATTTATTAAATAGACACTTTGGAAAGACTTCAATCAGCTTTTGTTGATTTAGAAAAAAAAAAAAAAAGAATAAAAGCTTTTACACTTTTTCTTCTTCTTTCTAACTGAAGAAAATAAGATGGAAATAGAGATGAAAGTTTAGATTTATATTTATTGGTTTATATGGAAACTTTAAGAACACTGAGATGCTTTTAATAAAGAAATAATTCTCTTTCTGTTTCTTATCAAGAAACAACAATGCATTCCAATATTTCAAATAATGTAACCTTCTAGGATAAGGAAAAAGCGGATTCTGCCTACTATAAACCATAAATAATGGTCACTCAAATATAAATATATGTGAGTATTGGTGAATGTGTATACCTATCAGTACACTCTTATCAGGTTATGGCTTCAACTTTTTCTGAGAGACAGAAAATAAAAAAATATTTAAGGAGATACAAAGCTAGGCTTATTAGGTTTGTGGGGGAAAACATTTCAATTTAATAGCCTAGGAGGCCGTTTTTAAATTCAAAAAGTACTTTACTATTGAGCAAAAACTTACTGATAGAAGTGGTGGTTTTCATAAATAAATTACTGCTAGGATGAGGAATTCTTTTGGTTTTCGCAACTCTCGATTGATGCACTTTTTTTTATTTTCCTTAATTTTGTAGAACATTATTCATTGTAACATTTTGATTTATTATTTTAATTTTCTTTCGATTATTTAAGAATTGAGTGTAAATTTTATTTATTTATTTTATTGCGTAATTTTTTGAATATCTTGAGCAATAAATTAATTAATTTGTACAAATTATTAAAATCAAAGAGTTTTAGTTGGCCCTTGGCCGTCAGCTATTTGATTAAACGATAATTACGCAAGTCAAGAAAAATCAGGAATATATTTTTCAAAATATCATTTATTCATCTTCTATTTTAACCAATAGTCAGGACACCAAAACAAAGCACATGCAGTTTTTGTTTTACAAAATATTTAAATTGTGATTCGTAAAATAATACACTGTTTGGAATTTTCGTTATTTTTGTAACCCTATTAATTGCTAATAATAAATAAATATTCCATATTTTTCAAAAGTGATATATTTCTTTTTTTAAATTAAGCCCTTAAAAATTTTCTTCATAAACTCACGGTCTATTTGCAAACCGATAAAATAGTTCGTTATCGACTGAAATCGTTCTAGAGGGAGGGGGTTTATAGAAAAACCAAAAATAAATGTCTCAATATCTTCGTTATTATTAGCGTTAAAAAAATTACACAACAAATTAAGAGTATAATGAAATTTTACACCACAAAAACTCATATTACAAAGAATAACTAAGAATTAAATTTCGAATATGGGAATTCATTTTCGGTTGAAATCGGATAAAGAAAAAATTAGGGTTTAGAGATAGACCAAAATTTATAATTGTAAATAATTATATTTTAGTTTCTTTAACACAATGCAACAGATGTAAAAATATAATTTTCTAACGTTTATATTGTATATTTTTTTTATACTAAAAATGATTGTTGAGGAAGATTTTTATGAATATAATTACGATAGGTGATAGCTTCATCCAATCGTTCGTTAATTCCAGAGCAAAGAAAATGGTCATACCTTTCACGATTTTGCTCTCCGGGGGTAGCAAATCAAATTTCGTCTTTCTTGAAGACATGTAAAATGGGAAATATGCTTAGATTGTGCACATCCTGTGTGGCAGATTTTTTTTTGTGATTGTGAGAAATGATGATTTAAAACGTTTAGCATACTTTGTTTTAAAAAGTTAGACCACATTTAAAGATCCGCACTATATCCCACAATGAAAAAGAGAACCTTTGAAAGGCGTTCATTGAAGGCCTTCAGATGAAAGGAAAGTGTGTAAAAAGGGAGGAGTTGGTAGAGGTCTGCCTAAAGTAACAGTGAATGGGGGTTGCCGAGTCACAGGTAGACACACAGGTTACTCTTTGTGACTCCCGCAGAAGGGACCAACACACTCGAACTCCCTCTTCCTCCAAGGGTCTCCCCTCTCTCTCTCTCCACCTTCGAGGGCTCGCCTCAATGGCTCTTCCAATCAATGGCGACTCATCAGAGAGGTGTTTAAAGCACAACCCTCACAGCTTTTCATCAACTTACCACCTGATCACACACCCTAAAGAGAGACTTCAGTGTTCCTATTTGTTCCACTCCGCTTAAAAGTTTAAATACAATTGAGAAGTCGTTCTTATAAACTTTCTTTCATTTGTCACAGAGGTTTAATACACCATGTAAATATAAAAGATCATTGAATAAAAATGATTTTTTGGAGAGCATCCCTTCCAGTACATTCATTTGTAGTTTCTTTCGGGAGGCCATTTCTCCCGCTTAGAGTTATGGCATTGGTAACATGACAGCATAAAGTTTTCTTTCTTCTCTCTTTTGTCTCTTTTTTTTTGTGTGTGTGCACTGTACTCTCTATCCCCCCTGTTCTAGATTGCTATATATTGCAGCCCCGAGTGTTTTATNTAGATATTTTAATTTTATAGTTAATAATAGATTAATCTAGTGGCAATAATTATAGAAAAAATAAAATTAGCTGCTAATTATCTGAAAAAGAGATGCCTCCGACTGAAAATTCAAAAATAACTTAACATGAAGTAAAATATTAGATTAAAATGATTTAAAAAAAGGAACAATGATTATAACAGAGAAATAACTAGGGTTATTCTTAAACGTCTATGTCTTCTACAACTCAGAATATTTATTTTTCACTAATTAATATTAACCTATAATAGTGTTTAACTTTTAGAGAGTGTGTTAATGCAAATGGGGCTTAGTGGAATCATACTAAGTAAATATTAACTATTATAGCTTTATATGGTTGGAGATTGGTTTGCCGTCGAGTATTATGTTGGAGAAATTAGTTGGGGTTTCGGCCAGGATCAGTGAAATGAGATACTCCAAAATTATTGGGTAGTTATTTTATTATTGCCGACGTTTTGGCTTAACTTGTAAGTCATCATCACATCTCAGACTGAGATGCGAGCATAAACCTCTCTCAGAGATCTCTCCAGACATCACTATCGCCCTGACGATGACTTACAAGTTAATTCGTAACGTCTGAAATAATAAAATAACTATCCAATAATTTTATTTTTCTGTTCCTGGACGAAACCCTGACTTATTTCTCCAGCATTGTACCTGCACATTAATTAATTTGGATGGTGGTGAGGGAGTCGTCTTGAAATATGGAATGGGATTAGGCATATACGTCGTACATTCCCACTGGCTGTCTGCATTAGCCTACCCCGTCGTTTGTAACTCAATAACAGTGTAAAAAAGGGTGCTAGAACTGGTTAGCATATGAGCAGGCGGATACATATATGTCTACCCCATATATGCAAACACAAGGCACAATATAGGTGCCTCGTAAGAATATTTTACTTACGTTACAGAAAGAAAAATATTACAAACTCGCGTACATAAGCATACAAAGAAATAAAGATATTTTAAAAGATCTCTCGTAAAATCTCACTTCTATGCTCACATCAAAGCTAGCATTGAAAAAAAAAAAAGAACTTAAAAGATATTCCAGAATTGAAAATGTATTCTAAAAAAAGGAAAAAGTGTAGTGAAAGAAGTAGGGAGGTGGTCGGCTTGCCTGAAGAGTGGGCTGGGAGATAAAGAGCTGCCGTACCTTGTATTGAGGCTCGGACACAGAGGTATAAGAAAAGTCTGTGGGGTCCCCGGTTTTTCTTACGTCACTAAATTACTCCCAGCCTCTCCTGAGAGTAAATCACTGCTACTGGTCGATACCCTTTTCGCCTGCAACATCCCTTCTCTCCCCATCGCACCTATTTTATTATATAAAACCTCCCCTTCACAATGCCCCTGCCACTACGAACCTTCTGCCTCAATTTTTTCCCCCCATAATATCCCTCTTTGGAGACACTGTAAAAAGTTGGCAGAAGATTTGGGAAGGAGGGCAAAACCTATGCTTCAAGCGGAAGTCAGTAGTTACTATCTCAAATTAGAACATCTATTTTCTTTGGATTGCAGCAAGTGCATTTAAGCAATGCGATTTATCAAATGTTATGAAGTAACAAGTAAAATTAAATTGGCACACTATAAAGTAGTTTTTTAAGTTATGACATTTTTAGAATCTATTGAATATCATAAATAAAAATCATCATAAATTATCATGATCAGGAATCTTAAATTAATGTTACTTTAAATTGGGAAATTTTGGAAAAAGAAGAAGAAAATCTTCCTTAATTCTTATACAGTTCTTCTCTAAAAGAGAGAGAAAAATTTGTCAACAAAACATAAAAGTCCCTTACATTTTACTAAAATAATTACAAGTGAACAAGCGGAAATATTAATTTTATAGCAGAAATATATTGAACAATTATAGGAGAATATGGTCTTTAGGTTGTCCTAAAGGAAGAGACTTTTCCCTCTGCCCTTGCCCTGGAGAAGGCCTGAAATATAAGCCGAAACTATGGCAATAATAAATAATTTTTGTTTACGAATTTGTTTTTATTTATTCAAATCCCAATACCGAATCTACAACCAATCTATCATCATATGGTTTGCCAGTCAACTATATCTAAATTGAATACTTTCAAATGCCCAAATAAAATAAAAGCTTGAAAATAGGTAAAAGCAATTTTTTCTCAATTAGAACAAGTCCAATTAAGTAATCATCATGTGAAGAGTAAAAAAAAAAAAAAAAAATTTATGAAGCAAGAATATATTTTTTCTAAGAAAGGTAAAAGAAAATTAATTATTAAAAGAAAAAATGAAATGGAAAGAAAACCTTCAACAACAATACCTTGAAAAAGAAGGGGCCTGAAGAGGATATTCTCATAATAAAGGCTTTCTTTTAACGGCCTAAAACTTTAAAACCATAATTTATAACCGCCAAATGTTCCCTTCCAATATTCGTTTTTTTTTTCGTTTTCTCCAAAGTGCTATCGGCTGCCAACTTAACTAGAGACATAATGACTATAATACGAATATAAACTGAGAACTTTTTTTTTTTCACACTCCTCGACATCCCTTGCCCCTGAAGGAACCCCATCCACTCTCCGATACGTCCAGTTTTATCTCTCTCCCCTACTTTCATGAAATTTTGTTAAGAGCTTGGGGCTGTTCATCCTGCAGTTTTATATAGACCGCACCACCTCCGCCATTACCACCTGCTCCAACAAGTGGGAGCACAGAAACCATCCCTTTCCCCTTCAAAAGTACTCAAAAGTTTGGTAGTGCTCAAAATCATGTTCTATCCCCTCTAATATTAGATCTTCTTCACAAAATGGGATGGGTTTTTTTTAATTGAATACTCATTATAAAAAATAACTTTTATTGTAAGAAAAATACTTTTAAGTATTTATAAATATTAATTTAGTGGTGGTGTATTATCCCACGTAAATTTTAAACAATTAATGCGAGGGAATAGAATAAAAAAATCTATCTGTCCCAGCCAGGAANTAAAAATATATTATTTTTTATATATCAATAACGTTGTAAGATTGTGCATCTTATGGTAATTAACTCAGCTTCAAGCATTATCAGTTAAATTATTTTTTATGTTGAGAATACGAATAATGGTGTACATACTTAATATACAAATGGATAGTTTTTGACAGTGTAAATTATTAAAGAAAATACAATTTAAAAAATCTATTCTTGTGATGAGTTGTCTGAGAATGTAGTTGACATGTTAGACAGGTTGATTTAGGCTTATGGTTTTGCAGAATATTGAAAATGTTTTAATAAGTTGAAGAAATTTGTTCTATGTCAGTTCTGTTGCTAATTGGATTGTGTTGTAAGATTATGTGTACGGTTTTAGCAAGTAGGCGTTTGCGTTCATAGGGTTCAGTGGAAAGAATGGTAATGTTATCAAGGTAAAATATGTCTTTGTTGTGGATGACTTTTTTTTAATAGTTTTTATGTCGCCTTCGTGATTGTTGATTTTTTTTAAAGATATCTTACTAATTGATCAAATCTGACAGAATCCAAACCAATTCTCTACTAATACATAGTATTATTTTTACTTTACTGATTAACGCTATAAAACTGTCATCTAATGGGCAAGTGGAACGTTTTAAAGCAAAAAAAAAAAAAAAAAAAAAAATACAATATTTCCTTAAATTCCTAAGAACGTGAGAACTAGCAAAACGAGTTGGGAGTTTAGTATCTAAGAGCTCTGTCTGTCTGAATAAAGTATAAAGGAGGAGGCAGTGGTTGAGAGGAGTCGGAAAGTGGTTGGCTGGAAAAGAATGGGGAAGGACTGGAGAAAAACCCGGGATTACCGAGCCGGGCCAGGGATCACCGGGGGGCTTTTAGCATATTTTTCATCAGCTGGAAAAGTGCGGACTCCAGAGAGAGAGGTGGGGGGGGATTGATCACGGAGGAAGGTCTGCGAGGATTGGGGACCAACATAGATGGCTGGAGGATCCTGGCCCATTTCTGGAGTTTTATACATTTCCTCAAATATAACTGTTTCGTTCAGAGTCCATCGTGAGAGAGTCACTGAGTATTGGGAGATTTTTAAAATTGTTTTTACATTAATAGTTTACTTATAAACCTCTAACATTGGAAATTTATTCATTTTGGACTAAATAAATAAGGAACTCAAGGAATTTAGATATAAAAAATGAAATTCTTGAGCGTTTTATTGGCATTATGACATGCAAGAGTTACTTCGAGTTGAGTTTTAATAAAGCTTAAGCTACTACAAGGGCTTTTGCCGCTTTATTTCCCTGTAAGTCTCGGATATGCGGGACTGCTCACTAATCCTGTGGCAGGACAGCTTACAAACACTTGCTTTCTCAAGGAGCCACTCATAACTACATATGTACCAGCTACACCAATAGCATTGGAGTGTGTTAATCATACAGTGCCCTACTTAATACTGAAACAGCGAGAGCAGTATAATGAACGAGTAAAATAAAACGCTATAGTTAGTTCGTTCTGGGTCTTCTAACAATGAGTAGCTTTCTTTCTCTCATGTCTCCTTTTTCAAAATATCTTGTGTTGCATATTTATTATTGTAAAGTATTACTTATTTATTATTTATAGTAATTTCCTAGGCTTTTTGTTAGACCATCAGCCGAGGGGAAAACCTAGCTGGATCTTAGAACAAGTAACACCAACTCCGACTACCGGCACTGGCATAAACCCGGGTGCGGAGAGACGGTGAGTTTCCGTTTTAGGACACCTGAGTATCTGAAGATTTCACTATAACCTGAGATCGTCCTGTCCACGTCCCTCAACTTCAAGTACAGTATCCGTCTTTCCCTTTGAATATCAGTGCGGGCGCAAAACCCGGCTCCATTCAGTCGGACGTATTCTTTCATTCGTGGAGGCTTGGAAATCTCCTGTGCCCGTTGATATAGTTATTCCAGCAAAATTTATTATCTGGTATAAGAAATTGATGAAAATTAGAGACATGTTGAGGGGTGTCGGTATTAATTGAATTAATATTTTAGGAACATCAAATTTTGAGGTGGCTTTTGGCCAAAGAGAGTCAAAGGTATATATATATATNATATTAGTTGATTATAAAATACAATTAACTAAAAAATAATGATAAAACAAACAATAACTAACAACTAGAGAAAAAAAAGAATGATATAAGAATTGTAACAAAAAAGAATGAATAAAATGAAGAAAAAAAAGAAAGAAAAAAAAAAAAAAAAAAAGAACTTGCTGAACATAAGTTACACATCCACGATGCCTTAAATAAAACATTATTGGTGCAAATTAATTTAACGCTAACAATTTTTAGTTTTGTCATAACTAGTAACATAAAATATTAATATAAAATGAGGATTGAGGATTTTTTAGTTTAGTCTTTGTCCATTCTTCTCTATTTTTCTTGCCTGATTTGAACCATTGATAAACTAAATTAATTATTTGTTTGAATATCTTTAATACTAAATTTAGTTAGTACGTGTTAAAAATACGTGGCAGTTGCAACCCTTTAAATTAGACCTTAGGTGTCTTCTTACATATATATTTTTCGTTGAAAAGTTGGATAAATATTTATCAAGTTTAGTTAACTGGCGTTAAGGGAGGTTCCAGGTATCACCCACCTGGCTATGACAGCTAGTAATCCAAATATGCAGTAATAAACTTTGAAATTGTAGCGATACAAAATTATATAATATTCAATACTTTAAACATAAGCCAAAAATATACTTTATACTTAAACAAAGTAAAAAAGCCACCATTTAAAAAGATTTTCCATTACCTTTAATTTTTCAACATGATAATGATTTACAATTTTTTTTGGCCTATACGCCATTTTGTTTATTTTATGTTTTTATCAAAATATTGCCTTCAATTTTGTTTATTTTCTAAAATTTTGATTAATCTAATAATTTATGACAAAAAATAATAGAAAAATATCAATCCACGGTTTTTGGGGAACTTAAAACACGATATAGGTTACGACTCAAAATTATCCTAAACGTTGTAACCACATTTTGTGTTTAATAAATTATTTTTTTTTAAATTCTACCAAGAGTATGTACAAAAACAGCTGTAGTAGATTAGCATAAAGCAATAATGTAAATATATTCGAACAGTGGAGTTGATTTTACTCCAAGCTCTTGCAATTCCAGGTTTTACATATTGACGAATTTTAAGGCGATTTTTAATTTTAATATTTATTTACTTATAGGAAATATTGATCTTAAGAAATACCTCATTCTAGGCATTAGTACAATTTATACTTTCGACTGGAAACCGATAAATATATTGACATTAGACATTTTTAGATAAAGTCAGCCGTACATGCAGATAATTGTGCAAAAAATAAAATAAATGCAATAATAAGTCAAAAGTTATATACTTTATTAAAATATAAAGAAGAGAGAAAATAAAAAAGGAACTATATTTTATGAATTTCATACGTAGAATCTGTGAATAATTAAGAAAATTTTATAAAGACACCATACGCGAATAAATAGACTTCCTTAAGTCAAATCTGCCAGGAAATGACAATCAATATAAGGGATGAATTTTTGTGTGTATGTTTACAAAACTTATAAAATAAACATATAATGAGAAGCTTAATTATTCCTTTGTCATTTATCAAATTTTTATTTTAGAAGAATATTAACTTTATGTTTTGTTTTAGAATTGTACTTGGTAGGGTATAACCGTAGAAATAATTAACAAGGAGAAATTAAAACTAAGAAGTCAGTCTGCTTGGTATTAAAAATTATTTTATAATAATTAAGTAAATGAATAAAATAACTTTCAATTTAATAAGAGAATGTTTGAGACGATAACCGATATTGCATCTGAATATTCCACCATACTAGAAGAATAAAAATTATATTAAATTCATGTTCCTCAATGAGTTGAGAGCTTTGATTAGATCTTGTGATGCCCAAGATAAATGGGATAAGTCTATACTATTTACTTAGAAGTTGTCATAATAGAAACAAACACTTAGTTAAACTGAGAGATAAGCATGATGACAAAACTTCAACGAAAATAAATAGTGTAAAAATCTCAGTTCTTATATACAATCTGTTTTTATACTAAATTTGTTGCACGAAATTATTCATAAAAAGGAGTAAAGTTCAATTTAATTACTACTAATTTTCTTGCAAAATTTTGTGAATTGCTTTAATATTATGAAGAGAAAGACGAAACAAACTCTAATTAAACCATATTGCGATTATTTACTGATGTAATATCTTTCGATCCCTTTATGGCAAAGACTAACTACGCTTTTACTACGTTGAAAGCATAACCATCAACACGGGAGTGAACCTTCGCGCGCCCTCGCACACCCATGTAAGCAGGACCAATTTGAATAATTGCCTGCAGGGAGCTCAAGTGACGAGGAACCAAGGGTATGAATATAACCCTTTTGTGGGATATGGTTAAACGTTTATTAAGCTCTTTGTGCCTAGGAGGTCGCCTTATTAGGGAAGGAGAAGCCATCATCGGGGTGCCAACACCAACGACGGAAAATGGATTCCGGGAGACCCTTTGATCCTCATCTGTTCAAGGGGGTGAGGGGAGGGGGTAATCCGTTCTGCGTACCTTCGTCTCCTTTCAGAGCGACATCCACGCTAGCAGTGGAAGGCTCAAAGCCGACCTCAACCTGACTCTCTAGTTTTCTTATGTACCCTCATTTAAAAGTGAGAGACAAAAACTCCCCCTACCTACTTACTTCTAATAATAACTCAATTCAATACAGGTACAGTTTTAAATTACATTATTTATAATTCCTCTTACAAAAATCTATATGAATATACATAAATAATAAACTATAAATCAATGTTAATCAAGGCATACTACTATTTATTTGAAAAAAAAAAAAACAATGTTTGCCAAAAGAGATTTCACTGTATAAAAGGCTGAGGAAACAATTTTCTATTATTTCAATCTATACTTATAATAATATAAAAAATAAATGAGTGAATTTACTAAGAAAGACAAAGACGTTGTTTTTGTTCCTTACTCCCTTGCCGATTAACTGAATAGGTCATTCTTGCACAGAGAGGGAAGACAAATTCTTCAAAGTAATAGCATGGAGTCAAACAAATGTTATCAATGTTACGGAACATTGGAAAGAATTATGTAAACTTGACTATAAGTATGTGAGGGGTCTACATGGATACCGATGAGATCTTCATATACTGCTACAACAGCTTCGAAAGCTCCCATTGCACCGTCTACGGCAGAGGGACCGTAGGGATTTGGCCGCATGCATTGGCTAAGCTAACCTTTGTATTGGTACAAGCGGACTTCAGTGGGATCATCAACTAGGAAAGAGGACTCTTTCTGCAGCTGTTGTCTCAACAAACGACTTGCAGCTAACAAGTATCTCCTCGGCTACAGGAGCATGATGGCCACTTCACCCTTCGAAGCCTAGCATAGGGATGAGAACTTCACCTCGCTAGGGGACTCACCTCCCACTTTACCGGTTACAGCGACAGAAGGATCGCCAACTTAAAGCAGCATTAAACAAACGTTGCGCTTCAACACAAAATCAGTTATAAATGCCATGTTTCATTTATAAGGACACAAGTCAGAGTAAATATATAATTTGATTTTACAAGCCTGTATGAGTCAGGTCGCTCTTCTCATATATATATAAATATATGAGCGATCTAATTTTTTATCATCCCTTGAGTATGACAGGACGTGGTGCAGGGATGCCATGACTTGAAAAGAGGAATCGCTCCCCACCCCTATAGTGATTGTTGCTAACTCATTGTAGTTTTACCCTATATAAAGCTGACTGTTGGAGGTTCTTAATCAAGAATGGGTGAAACAAATGAAAAATGGTCAAAACTTCCACTGTTCAACAGTTTCCGTACTTAATCCTTTCAACTCTAAGTTGATTTTAGTTGGGTTTCGGTCGAGGTAGATCCAAAAAAACACAAATTAAAAAAATGTATTTTTTTAATGAAGGATTATCTGCCAACGTTTCGGCTTACTTTGTAAGCCATCTTCAGGGCTGTAGAAATACAATGTCATGAGAATACAGTAATATTTGAAATTAGTATAATAGAGAATTATAATATAATGTGATATCAAGAGTATGAATGTAGAAAGCTATGTAAGACAAGTTTTTTTAATCCTTTCAATTTTTTGCAACACAGGAATTAAATACTGAATTTGATTTTTATATTTTAATAATGTGAGTTTCACCCAACACTCCAATTAATATTTATGATTCATAAAAAAGAAAAAAAAAAAGAAAAAGCAAGTAGAAGGAAAATGCTTCAAATCATCATTTAACACCTGTTTAGTTCAATACCTTTTTTATTGCAATGCTAATAATTACGATGATGTTAAATCTCTTATTTCCGCCATTAGCGAATTTATTGGACGGTTTCCAAAAAAAAAAAAAGAAGCTTAAAACCTCTTAATTTGTGTAAGGATATTTTATAAAGGGTGGACTCTAGAAATTGCACATATTTCTATATTTACATACATACAGCTAACGGGAAACACAGTAAAATGCACTCGATCGAGATTTCCCTACAGTTATGGAGGTGGTGAGTTCTGTGTTGCGACCTACGGTCGCCGTTTCTCCCAGCTCTAGCCAGCAAGAAGAATTGCTTGGAATGGTTGTCAATAGCGGGGTATTGACTATCTGAGGGAATGCAGACGGTCAGTAAAGGCCCACTGCGTCGCTCGGTTTGCTGGCCAATGACAATCGCGCTACGAGGAATACAACGGCAGATGTTCCTCCATTGCTGCAGCTATGACAACTTCCATAGAGCCTCTATTGTTACACAGTCTGCAGTAGGCTATCCATTCCCCCTTAGCATCGAACTCCAGCTGAAACTTCTAATGCAGACCTCTTAGTTACACATCAGACACAGTTAGTTTTTGAGTAAAAGCATATTATTTTTGGGCACCTGGCTCCAAATTCGCTGAGAATCTTTTTTGGGAAGTTACTTTCAAATGATTAAAAAAATAGGTTTCATCCGTTTACGGGAAAAGTATTACATTATTACCAGCTACATTTGATATTTGAACTCTAAATGTAACGGGTAATAAATGAAAAACAACTACAGTTGCTTTTTCTTTGTGAAAATATTTTACTTACTATCTAATGAAATAATCCCTTATTCTTGTAATCGCACCAATTTTCCTACCAATACATTTTGAAATATTATCCAATTATCCCCTACAATTACTCAAAATTTCATTTAATTAAATTGGTGTGATTTTGTGAGTATGTACACTATGATTTTCCATAAAGTTACCATATTTAATTATTTCTCTTGATTGAGAAGTACCCATATATAAGGTTACTTGAAGAAATAAGTAAAGACAAATTACATTCCACATGGATCTCAAACTAACTTATCCCCTCTTTTTTCTTTCTTCTCACTTCTTCATTCCCGCGTTCCCTATATATCTATTATAAACATTTTTTTCCCTCATTATTCCTGAATTCCATCAAATCTTATACCTTGTACCAGTGAAGTATCTCAATGATTTAATATTAAATACAAATTTTAATTTATTTTATATAAAGGGCTCGCACATCCGTAATTATACATCTGGCTCGATAACTTACCATAATTTTCTGTCTCAATAACAGTCTGTCTCTCTCTCTCTCACTAGTTATTGTGTTGTTTTTTTTTACTGTTTGGTTTTACCCAATGTAAATTAGGGCGTAATTTAACCATCTCACGTAAAATTGAATAAATTCAATACGTGGGGTCCCTCCGTATTGGATTTAACTCCCGATCGTATAGTACATGTCCTTATTTTCCATTCATGTTGTATTTTTTCTCCCGAGTACACGTTCCTTAAATGCCAGTTAATATAGCTTTCGTTGAAAGAATACACCCCTCACACTTTGATACAGAGGAAGAAAATATATAAATGGAGGGGTGGAGAGAACAAAAAGTGGAAGGAAGTTAAACAGATTTCTGTGGGCAAAGAGGATTGCGGCTGTGAAGCTTCGGTGGCCTATAATTTCCTGTGGAAGCGGAACGTGTATTTACAGAGAAAAAGAGCATTCAGAGGTAGATTTCCTCGTCTAAAAGGGGCTTTCGTAGTGTAATTATTGCTTTCTAACTTTCTTCTGTCTATTTTTGTTCAATAACTTCAATATCTTCATTCAAGAAATGGAAAGACATAGATTTGTCAACACATTGCAACATCAAGAAGTGTTGGTGAAACTGAAGCACACGAAGAGTATTCACAAGCAAATGAAATGTGAAAATACATTTATTTATTTTTTAATTCAAAATAATTGCAGCCTGGAGTACATAATCATAAAATACATGACTGAAAAACATAAAACAGCTGTTGCTAAATTTTAGACCATCAAAGAAATCAGTTTTCGTCTGTTCAAAATTTTGCTAGTAGGCAGAAAACATAGTACAAGATGGATGTTATTTAGAGATCATAACTTCCATTTTCTATGTATCTAAGAAAAACTAGACAGTGGCGATTATACTCCCTTTCACCCATGTGATACCAGTTTTGTAACTGTTCTAATTTCAATTTCCTTTTCTCTTTAAATCAAAAGCATCGGGAGTACTCAAACAACTATGAGAAAAGAAGGGGGATTAGACCAAGGACTAATGTCATAGATTTTGTGAGGTCTTAAAGAAGCAGATGAAGGACCTGGCAAGCAGAAGAAGCAGATTTACTAAATTTCGTTAAAAAGTTACAAGAAAGAATAAATGACGTATATATATATATATATTTATATATAAAATGAAACACTC
>KZ807483.1:132804-158706 GCA_000696205.2 Oncopeltus fasciatus | reverse complement strand
AAAAAAAAAAAAAAAAAAAGAAAAGAAAAAAACAAAACAATTATTCCCTTATCATTCTAAAAAATCTATATTTGTTTTTTACGTATTAAAAAAAAACGGAATGGCGATTCGCAGGTATACTGGAACGTCAAATAAAAAAGAGTGAAACTGGATGCAGGTGGAATACCATCTGCGGGAGTAAATATGCAGTGTATAGACTGATGGGGCCCGAGGCACCAGGCTGATCGACATTCATATACAATATTTAAATTTAATATAGCGAAAATTTTCACTCGCACTCCAACGAATAGCAATCACTCCCCCCCCCCACCCCACCAACGACTCAAAGGGATATTGAGCTCCATCGCCGTCATCGATGCCAATTCTCTAAAGGTTTTTGTCTTCCTTCTTTTTTCTACATACATAATTTATTTTACTTTAGTCAACTCCAATGCTACATATATATGCTACCTTAAACTTAAAAAGTAATAGATATTCAGCTGAAACCTTTCTCTCCCTTTAAAAAAAAAAAAACCCCTACAAAAGCCCAAAATACACTAAAAGCCCATACAAAAATACATAATACGAGTACAACGATTATATTTTTAAAGAATCAAGAAAATATGTCAAAGCTGTTTGAGCAATCCAATTTATTTTCTATTAGTAACAAATATAATATACGAGCGAAACCAATGTGAAATATAAAATACGTTTTAACAGTACTGAGATTATCTATACTTTCCGCGTTAGTACACTCTGCCAAGAAGTCGCAACTAAATTCATAAAATTTTATTTTCAGAACTGGCATGTTACAAAGTTCAAACATATCTCAAAGAGAATGTCTGAAACTTATTGAGTAGTAAAGAGATTTCACATGTTTGAAAAAGTGATGGACCATTCGGAGTCCAAAAATTTTTATTTACTAATCTAACTAAACACAACTTATACTTATTTGAGCAATATAGTTTTATCATACACAGTAAGAATAAAGAATAATATCTATAATTAAGCCTACACTTGTACCATAAATGTCATTTCATTTGTCATTTTGTATCTGATTTAGCACGCTTATGAAGTAATAAGACTAACTACTGATTATGTTTTATAAAGACACTATAAAGCCTTATGTAATTATTATTTCTTAAGCTTTGTTCAAACTTAACCAATCAACCATTATATGTTTTAGGGAAATAGTGTCATTGATATTGCTATATTTAGTGGACACTCTGCTTGCCATAGGGACTGCAGTGAAGCGCATATGAAATCTACATCTTTTGGAATGTTGATGTAAGCTATTAGAAGAGATCCTCCCCCCACGATAAGCCCTTGTAGACAAAGGAGACGGAGGCGTGGCTCTCACAGATAGCAGGAGGCTCGGGGAAGAAGGGCTCAACTCTTCAGACCTTTATTGAATTTTCGCCTCCCACTCCCCACACTGACTCCTCACATCCTATCCTGTCCTAGGCTATTTTATCACGTCTCGGTGTCCTCCACCAACCTGGGCCCCTAGGCAGCTTTTTCTTCTTCATACTTATTTTCTTTTCAACCCTGCCGTTCTCCCCCCATAGGTCTGAGTCTTTGTCCTTTTTTATTTCCTCTCATATATGACAACATCTTACCATGCCGCCTCCCTACTGGCCAAGAGCCCTTTCGTCAAAGAAGGGGATGCCGTAGACCCTTTAAAATAAGATGATATCAAAAACCAAGCACCAGTTAAAAAAAAAAAAAATCTAATAAATTTCTCTTTCCTTTACTTTAGTGATATTGTTTTAAAAATTCAATAAAAATACTTTCAATCAATAGGTTTTAAGTAAGCATGTTTCAACATATTTCTCTAAATCAGGTCAAAATAGTCATGTTCTTTTCTTTTATCAAGAGACAGTTTTCACAATTTTCTATATTTTTTCACGAATCATAATATAGGATATGAAATGTGTGGTACTTTTAAACGTGTTTATACATTTTTTTTAACCTCATATTCAATCATGAGTTGAGTCATGATGAAAGGGACTATCTACGCAGTCTCCCTAATACTAATTCTATAGTGGTCTATCTAATCCCCATACGGCATCCCCAAGCTTAAAAGAATAAAAATTATTACAAAATTACCAAAAACAATACTCTAATATAGAATCTAAAGCCTTATTAAATTTTGTGAAATACAAAAATTTATTTTATGAAAATTATGTTCCTTGACACTCCCCTTTTCCATAGATGAATCACAATCGAAATTCCAATTACAACTATATCACGCAAAAAATGGTTTAAAAAAACAAAATTAATTTACTTAAAACACATTTTTCAATGAAATTCGCTTCTTGGCACATCTATTTTACAGCAGGAAAATAACAAATAAAATTCCATATTTTATCAATGAAATAAAAATTTAAAAATATAACTATAATTACGCTCCCGTTAAAAAACTAAGTTATCAATATCATAATTAGTAATGGGCAAATTATAATTAAGTCGGCTGCGAATAAAAAAAAAAAAAATTGACCGAAATTTGTCTTCAAGACTCTCTCGTCGTATGGAGATACGAGAAATATAAAGAGAACAAGGATTCTACAAATAAATGCGTTTGGCAGAATGGCACCAACCTTTGGTCGATGTGTATAACTATTTGCCTGTCAGTACTACTTTAGAATTTTAACCCTCAATTTTGCCGCTCTTTTTTGCTTTTGTATCATTTGCACATGAAATTAAGCACATCCTTAGGACATCACATTTCACAAAAATCGGTTCGGCTGTTGTACGACGGCCATATTAAGTTAACATTTTATTTCCCTCCTCTTGCCTGAAAAATCAAAATAATCATGACCCCCCCCACCCTAAAAGTATGATGATAACCTTTCAAAACAAATAGAACTAGTAACTCGAAAAAAAAAAATGTTTTAACAAATGTATAAAGATCTATATTTTAATCTTTTACTTTGTTATATTTTTTTAATCATATTACTAACGGTTATCCTGTAGAGAGGCGTATTTTGATAAAGAAGTGTTAGATGGAAAATTTAAATCCCCCTGTGTTTTATTTTATAAGCTTCATAGATATCCCACTGCAGTAAAGTAATTGATATTATTTGAAATATTCATTCAATAATAGCCTGTACGGGATAACGTTAGGCACACAGTAATAGTGCACTAAAGAAGGCACAGTTGATTTTTGGAAAGTAGTTCTCTATAGATAGAAACGAAATACTGTCTATATATAGTATTCATACGTATGCCGACCAAATATGTCTTAATGAAAGTGTCCAAGAGTGAATTTCATTGTACAATGTGTTACGGGTTTAGTATTTTCCGCCATGTACACTTCAAAGAGAGTTGCACATAGCTTATATCGTTTAATTTCATTTTCATAAATTGTCTGTTTATTAATACCATTGTAAAGAGTTTATTAAAATAAAATTTTATGTATACAAGATAATANAGATTTTGTCTATCACGTCGACTTTTGAAACTACAGGATATCCTCAGAAATCGTGCATTTAAAAGAACAAAAAGTAAAAACGTACCAAATATGCAGTTTACAAAACATTTAATGTATGATAAATTGAGTTCATCCATATAAAATTGTTTAATTAATGAAAATTTGCTTTTGTAGCTTTTTCTGGAGTATTTAGTTTGTGTACATTCGCGCTTCATGCTCCAATAATAGTCAGCCATCATATGTACGTCCCATCTTCCTTGATACCTTGCTTTCATGTCCCTTCTTGATGGAAAGGCTCAACCTGCTCATCACTCACTGCACCAAGACTTTCCGAGAAATTAGCAAGGTGGCTGTGTAAAAAATGCAATTTAATGCTCATGTTTCAACCTAGCTTTTGAAAGCTTTCCAAAAGTTGCAGGACAATTTCGGAGTAATTTAATGCTCGTGTATTCCCAAGATACTTGGGTCTTTAACTATGTTTTTGAATGTCATATCCGTATTCCCTTCCTTCCAAAGAGGGAAATCCATTGAAAACTGGCAGGGGACTTTGGCTGAATGCGGTACTGGGCGTAAAGCTGGCGGTAAATTAGGATACTCTATTTTACATTTGTTTTTCTTGTTATATATATATATATATAGGAAAAGTCTATAATAACTACATGAAATGAGGTTTCAGTTTATATTCTTGTATATAGTAATCAACCAATCGATCTATTTATCTCGTGAGGCTACACCTTTTTATGGGTCTTGATACTCTCCAAGATAGCAGCCAGTCTACCCTCTGTTTTACTACCATGAGTAATCTTGCATCAGTTTTAACGCCATCTTGCCAACTCATCTTCGTTCTGCCCACTCGTCATTTGCTACACATCTCCAGGGCATATGAGCCTCTCCCCATTCCTGCTACATGACCAGTCGATCTCATATCTGCTGATTGTCTGAACAACATATATTACATGGTACAGCTACTCTCGATTAGTCCGTTTCCTCTTGATCTGAACCAATTGAAAAATGTTGAAAATTAAAAAATGACATTATTTGCTTAGCTGTTTGCCGTTAATTAATAATTAATCAATTTAAGCATTGATTTTGGGCTAAGAAGTTAGTTTTAATCTTTTCCTAGAATTTTTCGTTGCAAAATAGGGTGTTCTGTTTGTACTTTAATGATTTATAAATGGATAGATAGATGTATGTGATATACCTATACAGCCCATATTACAGTGTTCATGTGCTTACATGCAATGTGAGAAAAATATTAAATTAAAATATTTTTCTTCATAATATAAATGCCTGGCTCGGGAATGATGTTATGTTATTCTCTAATCCAAGTACTTGTAATACAACAATTATTGACTCATGAAATAGTTGTGGCTGAGTTTAAATGATATTTATTTGAATTGCAGCGAATGCATTGACCAATGAAATATTAGTTTACTAGAGAGTACAGAAGTAATGTTGTAGAGAATCCCCCTTAATCTGCAGAACACTGTCTGCGCGCTGGCCGTTGCTGAAAGACCGGCGTGCAGAGAGCCACTTAATGACGAGGCCTCCGCTCGAGGAAGTCCAGACACGTCCCGAGCCGTTGGCCTCCAGCCGGCATCAAATACCCGTTATCTTGGATACAGACTGGATTTATACAGCGAGATAACGGACTAACCCTATACGACCCCTGCCAGATACCAAGATTCTTTTCCACTCAAGTTCAGCATGAAAAAAAGGGAATTATCTCCATCGGAATAGCAACATTTTTCTCAAGAATACTTATTGGAAGTAATAAAATATCCTGGTTTTATTTTAAATTTCTTTCTAAGTGAAGGTATAATTATTTAAAAAAGGCGTAATAACGTGGCTGTTGATCGCCCATGAACCTGACTCTAATTCTAATCCTATTTAGCACTTTTTAACGAAATAAATATTGGAAAAAAAAAGAAAACTATTCAGAGTAATTTAAAGACAAAAAATTAATTATAATAAAACCAGTAATTTCAATTTATGTAAATACGATAATTAAGACTTCTTTTTTGGGTTAGATACCATAGTTTTAGTCAGAAAAAATCTTTGTTAAAGTACAAATAACTTGTTTATCTAAAGTTATACAATGACTTTAATGAAACAAATCAGAATATGTTGGTTCTAAGAGCGCCAACAGTATTAAGTCGACGATTGATTGATGAAGATTCGATTTTTATGTATTTTGTGATAAATAACACTGGGGAACACATTTTTTGTTGAGTTAGATCTGACACTGTTTTTTCACTAATTCTTGGCGTCTGAATCTGAGAATAACCTCGGATTTTGTCTATCACGTCAACTTTTTAAACTACAGGATATCCTCAGAAATCATAAAATCATGCGTTTAAAAGAACTTAAAGTAAAAACGTACCAAATATATAGTTTACAAAACATTTAATGTAAGTTAAATCGGAGTCATACATGTAAAATTGTTTAATTAATGAACAATACTTAAAAAAAAAAAAAAATTGCGTTTCTAGCTTTTTCTGGAGTAATCAGTTTGTGTACATTTGCGCTTGATGCTTCAACAATAGTCAGCCATCATATGTTCGTCTACCTTTATTCCATGACCCTCAAATCTTGATGGAAACGCTCACCCTGCTCATCACTCATCAGAACCATATTCGTATTTTCCTTCTTCCAAAGAAGGAAATTTATTGAAAACTGAAGCGGGGACTGATAGCGGTACTGGGCGTATAGCTGACGGTAAACTAGGATAATCTATTTTACATTTGTTTTTCTTGTTATATCCCGATGTTTTCACTATACAAAAGTAACAATCACTTGAATGATCTTAGGGCCCGCGCCAAATATAGGTATACCAAATGGAAGCTTAGCACGTGTTCCCTTGGTCCACATCAGTAAACCCTCAACGCACACGTTATGAGGTGCCCATGCTTTATCTTGATCACCAAGTTTTACTTTAAAATAGGCAAAATATGCTTGTCTGACAAATTTACTGATGTTTGTCCTTTGACTGGGAATGGTGCAACTGCTACATATATAACAAAACGAACTTTCGACGTGTAGGAGCAGAGGTAGCCATACGGAAACGTTTCAGTTAAAACACACTATTTAGTACTGTACACTTCGGTAACGAAATACTAAATACTGCTTACCGACACACAACGTTTCACCACAGTTTAACAGACGTAACTAAACAGGCTGGTCCAGATCACCCACTTACATAGAAACCGAACGTGACGTGGTAGAAAAATACTAAAAACCGTTTTAAAACCACCATACGTTATTCTACAGAAAACAGCTAAGAAATGTAACTCAACACCGTGGGTGTGTGCCAGATCCACTTTTGAATCAGCCATGTTGAAGGTAATAAGCCACGTGAGCTCACTCCATATTCGTTTGCAAAAGCCATGGCGATGCAGGCTCCACAGAGCGAAGGGGTGTTCCTATAGTGGGCAGAGGTTTTACACCGTCCGAGGCTCAGCACATGAGCGTACCGCCAAAAGTCATCCGACCCAAGAGGCAGATTTAGGTCTTCTCTATACTTATCTTTCAATTTCTGACGGAAATAAATCCCTTTAACGGTTTCCAATTTCAATAATAAATGCTGAATTTCGGAATTATAGTTTTATATATTTTAAAAATAACCAGGCCCGACCAATCATGTGACTGTAAATGAGAAATATAATTTTTAATTCTTCTAATTCCCTTCTAAATAAGAGCGTGAAGTAATATTGTCTCGAATGTTCGATAAATCCGAATGAATGGACTTTAGTACATTAGATCCAACCAAATAGACACCAAGCACGATGGCTACTAAAATTTACACACACCACACACACACACACACACACACACACACACACACACACTACATATATATATATANATTTTAATCTCTTTTAATTCCTGTCCGAGAGACGGCCAAAGCCCCACCCCCCGATCACCGCCATGGCCACGCCCGGCTGCTCTCCTTGCTATGTTGTGCGTTCAGTTGTTTTTTAAAATGAAATATGTCACGTAAATGAAAATCGAAAGGTTAAGTTATAAATTGAGCATAATCGAACGAGAAGGAATGGCATATTAGCTGAAGAGTCAGTAAAAATAGTTTTTTCGCTTTAGCGGTCTTAATATTTCCTTGATTGTTATGAAGCTAAACGCGATTTTATTCGTCAAAGAAATGTTTTAGAAGTTACACAGCCAAATTCAATGAATGAGAATAGGGATTTAAAATGTAAATTTTAATTTTACGGCCAAGCTCTAAATAGTTGTTTTTCTTACTAAAACTAGGTATTCTGTTTCAAAATATAAAAGGGAAAGCTTAGCAAATTATAGATTTACTTAATTTCTTAATATAATTGAAATTATAATTATTTATGAAGAATATTTATGACAATAAAATAGCTGCTCATAAAATTTTAAAATATGATAGTCTCCCGTAGTATTATAATATCTTAATGAATTTAAATAAATAAATTTTTATAAACTGCACTCCTCTGTCAAGAAAATATAATATTTATCTAAAAAATTTCATCAATTTCTTGAAATTATCTTACTAGTGAGTTTCCTTTTAACCATATGTCACGCGTACATGAAATGGATAACTATTTAACCATTTTAAATATGAATTTAAACTACTTTCTGCAAAAAAACTCTTGCCATTCAAAAGAACTTTGCCATCTGAAATTTCTATTATGAATACACCAGCTCTTGAAACATGCAATAAAATACAAAAATTCTAGCTTCCTATACACAGACACAGACACACATACAAAATTAGCAGTTTAGGTGTGCACTCTGATAACATAAGCCTCATTCGGAGATCTCTCTAGACATCACTATCGCTCTGAGGATGACTTACAAGTTAAGTCGAAACGTCAGTAATAATAAAGTAATTACCCAACAGTTTTGGAGTATTTTATTTTTCTCACTCTGGCCAATACTTTGACTAATTTCTCCAGCATAAAAAATCATAATCTTAATTGATAATTGTCTGAGGCAAAAATATTTTTTCTGTCATAAGGAATCAAATATTTCATGATAATATTTAAATAGAGTTATATATTTGTAGTTATACTATTTTAGTATATTAAAGAAATTTAAATACAATTCAAGTTTACATTAAACTAAGTTAAATATTTTGAATTTAATATTATAAATTTATATTAGTGCATGCGCTGGCATAGATATTAAAGTTAATTTCCTAATTTAAAATGTATTCACATATGAACATAATGGATTATGGAAAAAGAATCAATATGGATGTTGCTTCAACTCTTTGAAAGATGTAGGGAACATGTAGTATAGTTGCTGCTACCTAATTTGGTGATAACTTAGTGAAACTCTTTGATCCTATTTACCGTTTCTTCTTCCGGGTTGGACCGTGTCAAATTGTTGATATTTGCCGAGCTTTCGCAAACCATGTGATGGCTTCTTCAGGGCTGAAAAGAGAATGAGAGTTGTAAAAGTGAGATTTAAAAATCCAGGTGGTATATAATTACCATGTTTTTACACAAGGTGGTGTATAATCCCGGCGCGGTCCGGTCCTTGGGTGAAGCCTGCCTTCCCATTGGTTGATATTGTGTTCTGGCGTCTGGTCTCCCGAGTAGTCAGGTAGCTGGTCACTAGAGGATCCAACCAATCAGTAACCAGCCACCTGACTACTCCAGAAACCAGCCACCAGAACACAGTATCAACCAATGGGAAGGCAGGCTTCGCCCAAGGACCAGACCGCGCCGGGATTATACACCACCTGGTGTATAAAACATGGTATTTATATACCACCTGGATTTAAAAAACCGCTATCATTCTCTATTCAGCCCTGAAGAAGCCATCACATGATGTGCGAAAGCTCGGCAAATAAAAACAATTTGACACGGTCCAACCCGGAAAAAGAAACGGTAAATACATCTGACGACCTTCGAAGCCTATGTGAACAACAACTCTTTGATCCTGTCACATAAAACAGTGAAATAATAGGGTTTTCATAATTGTGCAGATATCGATCTGACCATTTTGTCGAAGGAACCCACAGAGAATGAGATAAGTAGGGGGCCTGATCCTTGCCCTGAGCGATCTCCTACCCTTGCCACCTCCCCAATAAGTAAGAATATCGAGCTTTCTCACAGGCAATGTTATTTATGTCTCTTCATGAGGAGAGAGAGAGAGGGGGGGGGGTTATAGGGGTCTCTTACTTTTCTCTCAGGCCCCCCAACCTCAGACCTAATACAGACCTCCTTAAGGTGGATCCCCTCACATTCTGAGGGGGTGTAGGATTGGAAAAGAGGAGAGAGGAGCGACGGAATTAGGGCGAGACAGTGTACGAGAGGGGGTAGAGATGGGGGATGAGATTTAACCAAGCTCCTGAAGATGCAATATCTTTTCTTGCCCCAGCCAGCACTGGCTCCCTACGATATCCAACTACACTTGATTAGCCATCAGTGACATTAGGGGTGATAATATAACTTCATGAGGAGGAATTGACTAAAGGCGTTTATATATTATTATTTTTCCTGCTAACATTACATTTTTATTCAAACGACATTATTATTTAGTTTGGAAATGCACATGATCCATTGACCAATGGTTGATAGCCAAGAATAGAATAAATAGATGAAATTTGATATTCACCTAAATTATCTATTGCTCTTTTGAATATGTGAAACATATTGAAAAAAATTGAACTAAATCATATATATTTTTAGTTAATTGTATATTTTCGGCTTATGGTTTCTTTATGGATTGGTAATAAAAACGTCACCTACTTGTCTTAAGTGGATTGTATCTACATTTGTAAAAACTTATTTGTTTTCTTTTTATTTCTTTTCATGGCGTATTATCTTTTATATTTTATAATTATTATTTTAATTTGTATTAATTATTTTATTAATTTAGTTACATGAAAATCTATTTCGATATTAATTACAAGATATAAAATATTGTAAAAACAAGTTATGTATATATTTATATATATATATAATCTATGTAGTATNTATTTAATATAGAATAAAGAAACTGTTCAATGAAATATTGGTTAGACGAGTTTTATATTACTTTTTAATTATTTTATGATTTAAATTTTAATTATATTAAATGTACTTGGACCTATCCTATTTATCTTGTACACTGCTGACATCCCTACCCATCCAAGTACCCTCTTAGCTCTATTTGCGGACGACAAAGCTATTTTATCCTCCCATCCCAATCCTAAAACTGCTTCTAAAAACCTGAAAGAACACCTCCAAAAATCAAACAATGGTATAGCAAATGTAGAATAAAAATGCGTTCAAGTTAATTTTCAATTACGAAAGAAAAACGTTTCTTCTTTTCCCTAAAATGGTGAAATTTAACAATATTCCTTTACCACATTTAAATTCCGTTCAATACCTTGGATTCCATCTTGACTTACTACATACATGGGGCGAACATATTAAATTAAAAAGACAAGAACTCATTCGACGAAATGGACTTCTATACAGACTCATAAATAGTAATTCCGATCTTAAAATAGAAAACAAAGTTACGCTCTGCAAAACCTTATTACGACCAATCTGGACCTACGGAGTAGAAATCTGGGGTGTCGCTAAGCCTTCAAATATCCAAAGAATCCAGTCTTTTCAATCCAAAACCCTCCTCCAAAACCTAATCGCAAATGCTCCCTATTACGTATCCAATTCCTCCCTTCACCACGATCTTAATATTACTTTTGTTCAGGATCTAATTTCTTCCCGCTTCATCCTTTTCCACAGTAAACTGCCATACCATCCTAATCCACTAGCACAGACCTTGTCTTCTAATTCTAACACCTACAACCCTCCCCGTCGGCTCAAACGAAGATGGCCCCGCGACCTCCTGGGGACATATCTGTAAATAATTTGAGAGTGGTGTCATTTGTCACCTCCTTTTCTCATGTGATTTACATTGAATGTCATTTTTACTTCATTGTGATCAAATTACAAACTGTTTTTATTTAACAGAATGTAATATATAAATAAAAGTTTAATAAATCTGAAATAATATTCAAAGTTGGTAAATTTAGTATTTTTATTAAATAATGATATTAATTGTGGTAAGTAATCTGACGTTCAATTTCTTACATATTCTTATTTACATATCCCAATTGTAAGGTGTAAATGTGTCCTTCCAATCTTTGCGTGTGATATACAACACCAATCTATGTGTATATATACATTGGATATATATCCATAAAATGATAAAAAAACTTGCAAATTTTGTCTTAATATATTTAATTAAAGCAATGCCAAGGTGATGAGTATTATTTCGTTATTTGCTGGTTAGACAAAGAGAAGCGATGTAAGAGTAGGGCCCCCTAAGCCAGAGGCTGTGGCTGGCGATAACCGGGCATTCCACCAGACCAGCCGAGGTGTTCCTAATTGATAAGACCAGCCCAAGAGGCTTCAACCCCTCGCCCTCTAAAGCTCCCCCCAATCCTACTAAAGACTCAACCCTCGAAAGCCCATCAGCCAGCCAGAATGCAGACAAGCTCCAAGTCATCTTCCCAGCAATGGCAACACCAGTCAGTGACTCAACCTACCCAACTACGTGAATTCGATAGAACGTCTAATATTTTATAGGCTTACAG
Organism: Oncopeltus fasciatus; assembly: GCA_000696205.2. NCBI lineage: Eukaryota > Metazoa > Arthropoda > Insecta > Hemiptera > Lygaeidae > Oncopeltus > Oncopeltus fasciatus. The sequence continues at coordinate 146,716 of KZ807483.1, read as the reverse complement.
AAATAAAGAAAAATAAATTATTTAATTAGGGTTAATAAATAATATCCAATGCTTTGCATATATTTTTCTTTAATTGCTGGGCGCTTTTAGAATCAGCTCTGTCCAGTTGTAAATGGAATCACTGATTTCGAAAGCGTTCAGAAATTGAAAAAAAAAAAAAAAAAATTTGCAAAGTTCGAAGTATTGGATTAAATTTGACAACCCTAATTGTAATCAAATCGCCACCATAAAAAAATTTAAATTTAAAATTAAAATCCATTTCTTCTTGAATTTCTAATACGTATTACTATTTGTGTCTTAGCTCACTGCCTCGAATTCACAAAATTGCAAGAAAATTTTTTTTTTTTTTTTTGCTGGGTTAGCCTCCCTTGCAACCACTAAGGGTCATTGGAGGGAGGGGCTATCTACAGGTTGCCACCCCATTCTAAACACCCATGGCTCAGGACAAGCTTCTATATTATAAATAAAAGATTGACCTGGGCGGGATATGAACCCGCAGCACCAGGATTGCTAGACCCGTACGAATCCCCTGAGCTATCCCGGCGCCCCTGCAAGAATATATCTTACATTGAATTAATTTGGACCTGATTACTTTCATAAATTATTTTACATTAGTTATAGTCTAAATCACTTTATAATAATTTAGAAATATAATTACACAATGCCTGATAAAAAAAATTCAAATAGTAAATTCTTTGATATTTGTTGGCTTACACACATTAGTATTACCAAAATCAATGCTAATCGTAACGTTATGGGTAAAGTTTTATTGAAAATTTTCCTTAAGGAAATAATGATATTTAATTTTCTAGCATGACCCAATTTTTCCATTATTATTCCTGCTTAGTAGAAGCGTAAAATCGTACTTTCATAATCACAGATATTTAAATAAAACGTTTACTTTTTTTGTTTCAGTCGTCTTTTTGTCTTCTTTAAGCTATTAAAGTCTTCGTTAGGGCCATTGTTGGTTTCTGGATGTTTCAAGGTTTTTTCCTCTGAGGCACAGGAATGACCTTGCAGTAATGGAAGACGGTGGCAGTAGCGAGTAAGGGGCCTAAGGTCATACTGTATGATTTGATGTACTGGCTTAGGCGTCTATCCAGTGTGTGTGTGTGTGTGTGTGTGTGGCTCTCTAGTGGCTGAGTGTACTAGGACAGCTCACTGCCTGCTACTCACAGTCCATGCCTCTCACCACTGCCTATTAAGTGACAGAACACTAGATTGAGCTGCTATTACAGCGAGAGAGAAGCAGAACACGGAATCCGTAAACAACCCATATGTGCTTTACCTGACCTATCACCTGTCTAGGAGCTTGCCATGTCTAGTTATTCCGCTCAATCAGAATTAAGAGATTATTAGATATTCAGAAGAGAAAATCTAATTCATCTTCTGAATATTGGATGTTCACCATCTATAGCGTTATCCTCAAATGACACACACACACACACACACACACATCGTATATTAATATTGTATGTTCACCTAGTGTGTGATTTCGGATCTTTCGAAACCATATTTGCCCCCCCCCCCCTGCTGCTTTATTTTAAGTACCTTTTAAAAGACATTATCAGGAATTTCGATGAAATCGTTATAACACCTTGTCTTTTTTTTTTTATAAAATGAAATAAAGTGATTCTACGACTGTTTATTTCAAGTAGGCATACAGACAATTTTAATACACAATCAATTTTTGACCAACTCCATATTTTCATCCACTTTTGTTTAGATGGCGAAGATAATTACTAATTATATCACTTAACACATAGGTAATATTAAATGAACGCGTTATAAGGACATTATACATTTTATTAACTGAGATTTTTAGTAAACAACAGTAAAAACATAGTAAACATTAAATCATCCATTTAAAAAAATAATTTCAGCCTTACTTTATACATTTGAGACACTCGTTGAGATCAATAATAATATGTAATTAAATTATTTTAACAAAGACGAATAATAAATTTCACAATAATTCACAAAAAAAAAATCTTTAAACCGAATCTACTATTGGCTTTCAGAAGCACATCGGCATATCATATATTTAACTACATTATCTGGAGGACAGGAAGTCCGCACTTGGAACTGAAAAAATAAGTTTCAGGACTTAGTAGGAATGTTTGATGGTCGTAAATTCTATTTGGGGTAGAGTAGACTCAATGAGTTCATTATAGAATGAGAACAAACTCTTTATAGGGTAAGTGAGTTCTGTTAAATAAGCTGCCTTAAGTTGCATCGGGGGTCAATGAGTATTAAAAAAAACTACAAACTTCATTCTTGAGGTGTAGACTTAAAGATAAATCTTTGTTTTGACATATAATTGGTGTTACAAAGCTTTGTTAATTTAAACACGATGAATGAGCTATGATATATTTAGGCGACATTTATCTTCCGAAAAAAAATGCCCTTAATTAAAATTTCATTAGAACATAGACTTAAAAAAAATTACAGTAAACAGTTTAAAAAATTGACACAGGAGCTAAATGAAATTGCGATTTATTACATCACATATTGCCACATGTGATGTAATAAATCGCAACTTCATTTAGCTCCTGTATCAATTTTACACAATTCAAAGATTTTATTCTCAGGATGAGCCTTAGTTTTCACACCTTTTAAGCCTTCATTAATAAATAGCTGATCACAATAATATTTAACTGAAGGGTTCTTCATATATATTCACCTCTTCGAAGTGTAGGAATTACAAAGATATTTCCTATTATGGAACTGAAGACGCATTCTGCACGATATGTAAAAGTTTCATTGGTGTACCTAGGAAAATACCGAGAGTAGGTTTCATTCATGAAAATTGTTTGATATTATAAGGTTTTGATAGGTGCGTATCAAGTATTACAATCATTCTAATAATCTGCGTATTTCCATCAACACCCTGTAGCCTTCAACAAAATTTTGTAGTTGGACAAATCGTTCATGAGAGATACATTCATCTTATCCAATGCCTCAGCTGTTTTACAGAAAAGTCCTGTCCGTTAATCGCTCTACATGATTAGCTATCCAAAGGAAGTAAAGTCTTACATTAATTCACTTAGTTAGTATTGTGAGTAAGACTCGCGGACAATGGTGGGCTAGAGAGAGAGGAGGGAATCAAGTTCGGTAACGTTCGGAACGGACCATGGAGGGAAGGTAAACAGGCCAGCGGACGCTCTACTTACAGAGGGTGTTACGTCAGTGTATGCACTTACCGTGTGCATGCAGACGTAACTGATACGACGGGACTGCGCCAGTGCACCGACCGCTGCAATCAGTCATTGTTTCCCCTGCACGAGAACCTTCCCCGAAGTGCAGGGAAACCTCCCTGTTTTACAGTCGACTGGCTACGGCAGTGCCCTAATAAGGTTTCTCACGCTTGCACTGTTCATCCACACACTCCACTACCACCTGCAGAAATTACACTTAGCTAACGTTATATGTTTGGGCACCGCAAGACAACATGTTTACACCTGTTCTATTAACCATTGCTTTCTCTTTGTTCAACTTCATGCATTTTACAAATAAGTGTCCAAAGATTTATATAGAAAAACTAAAATAATTAATTAAGAGGTAAATTTGTTGACCGTCAAGTTCTATGAATATTCTGAAATTCATAATTGGTAGTATTTTTGTAACCCAAGAAGTCTTTATTTTAGCCAACTTAACCTCCCCAACAATGTATGTATGTGTAAACATTAAACGCATAACAGACATTAAGGCCGAAACATTAGGTAAAACAACAATTTTTTACAAGTTATTTTTAATTATTTAACTACCAATACCGAATTTTTGACAATCCTCTGTTAAAAAATAAACAACTGCAAAAAATTATGTTGTTTTATAATAAAAACAACGTATCCCTGAGGCAGGTTATATTATGAAGTCAGCTCAAACGTTTTCAGGAGCAAGATTGTCGTCTTCAGGAGCGCTAGAGAAAAAATCTGACGTCCTAAAGTTCAATCACGTTCCCATTATCAATTCACCTCTAATAGGTCTCTTTGTCCAAAAGCGGGACTGTTTTTTTGTTTGTATTTTTGGGCAAGACATAAAGTTCATGTCAATAGTGGGGTTCTTGCCAAGAATCTTATTATACTAATAAATAACTCACATTATTTTAAAATATAAGAAAAGGTAGTTTTGTATAATAAATTTTAATTTAATTTTCTACTAACCATCCTTTCTAAATTAAAAGCGGAAGAAATTGTGAATTTTTTATAGAAACTGTCATCAATTCACAGTTTCTTCCGCTTTTAATTTAGAAAAGATGGTTAGTAGAAAATTAAATTAAAATTTATTATACAAAACTACCTTTTCTTATATTTTAAAATAATGTGAGTTATTTATTAGTATAATAAGATTCTTGGCAAGAACCCCACTATTGACATGAACTTTATGTCTTGCCCAAAAATACAAACAAAAAAACAGTCCCGCTTTTGGACAAAGAGACCTATTAGAGGTGAATTGATAATGGGAACGTGATTGAACTTTAGGACGTCAGATTTTTTCTCTAGCGCTCCTGAAGACGACAATCTTGCTCCTGAAAACGTTTGAGCTGACTTCATAATATAACCTGCCTCAGGGATACGTTGTTTTTATTATAAAACAACATAATTTTTTGCAGTTGTTTATTTTTTAACAGAGGATTGTCAAAAATTCGGTATTGGTAGTTAAATAATTAAAAATAACTTGTAAAAAATTGTTGTTTTACCTAATGTTTCGGCCTTAATGTCTGTTATGCGTTTAATGTTTACACATACATACATTGTTGGGGAGGTTAAGTTGGCTAAAATAAAGACTTCTTGGGTTACAAAAATACTACCAATTATGAATTTCAGAATATTCATAGAACTTGACGGTCAACAAATTTACCTCTTAATTAATTATTTTAGTTTTTCTATTTTTAACAACTTTATTATTTATTACTTTCTACAAGTTTTGTATATAGTAATGTGCTGATTAATAGTCACAGTAATAAAATAATTCCCCGAAAGTTATACTCCATGTGATTTTTTCTTTTTGTGTGTGCACTGCACTCTCTATCCCTCCTGTTATTGATTACTATAAATCGCAGTCGCGAGTTTTTTTATAATCTAAATCTACTTCCTACACACACACACACACATATATATATATATATATATATATATATATATATATATATATATGTGTGTGTNATAATTTAAAAAATAAAGTGAGAAGGCTAGAGGCCCAAGAGGGGGAATAGACAAGTACATTCGTGAGCCACAGCACTCAAAAAATGAGTCTTCTTAACAACCCGTTCTGGTCGACCGAGTTTTTCCCATCCAATAAAAAAAAGTTTACTAAATAATGGTTCCCAAAAAATTATTTTTTGATTGGGTGATTGAAAAGAGAAGTAACGTAAGACAAAAATAACTGTGAACTGAGAACATTGAACCTGGTACTCAGCTACAGAGTTAACGGCCATTCTCTCTGAATAACCAGGATCCATAATTTAAAAGAAAATAATGCCTTGTAGAATATCTTAGGAACACAGTAACTCTCTCAAAATACTAAAACTTTGTAGCTTGATAGTGAAGCATGTGAATTTTTAGAAAAAATGAAGTAGTAATTATTCAAATATATAACTCTCATACCTTATATTCTCCGTCTTCATTGGTTTCTGTACAAAACCAATGAAGACGGAGAATATAAGGTATGAGAGTTCTATATTCATTGGTGGTAGAAATAATAATAACCCTTTAGATTATTCAAATATATATTTGATTATTCAGTAACTTAATTCTTCTTAAAGAGTTTTCCTGTGAAGACTAGCAAATGACTTTTTCTTCTTTTCAAGGCCGCAAAATTCACATGAACTTAAAAAAAAAATCAGGTAAAGGGGCCTTTATAAAATAAAACTTAAAGCTTGGGATTTCACTCTATCTGAACACTTCATTAGTGCAGTGACCTGAAGCTGTTTCTCCGTTGTAGCGGAATATGTAAGGGGAAAGGAAATTTGGGCCCTTCAAAAACACTGAGGAAATCACTGCCTGGAATGTGGCTGGAATGAATTCTACAGGCAAGTGTTCTCATCAAGCCTATGGCTAACTCCTATGAGTACAATTACTCGAGTTATTTATTAGAGTGTATTAATAACCCACATTCTATTCTTTTAAATTTTAGTATACATATAATAATTATATTAAATTTATAATAATATTGTTGAATGTACAAATATTCCATCTGATTACCTGAGTCGGATCAAAACACTTCCTTTCTCCACCACCGCAAATATAACTAACTAAATTAAACATAGAAATATTAAATACAACCAATTATTATAAAGGTGCACACTTATTTCTCGCCCATCCTGCAATGAAGAATTACGGGCTTGAATTTAGATTGTGGGATCAATTGATTCATAAGAGTTCAAGTATATAAAACATACGTTTTCTGGTTTGTGTGTGTCGGTGAAATTTCTCAGAAATGTTTTACATACGTGAAGTATAAAAAGATCTTTTCTAATTTCTTTGCATGTCAAACGCAATGAAACTAAAAACAACAAAAACCATTATTAGGTCTTTGATATAAATTAAATATTACCCACCAATATCACATATTCCTAAGATGAAAATCGTTAATAATCAATACTTGGCCATTTTCAAGACTTTTCTTTATAGTCACTTTTAAATGTTATATAAGAGTGAATTCCACTATCTTACACATATACGTTTTTGTTTCTCTCTCTCTCACACACACACACACACACACACACACACACACACACACACACACACACACACACACACACACCACACCACACANTGTTTCAGGAAGCACAAAATTCAACTCCTGAATTTTATTTTGGATATCCTCAAATTTTTCCTCAAATTTAGGGAGTCTAGTCGCGTAGCTCTTAACTTTCGCAAAATCACTAATGTTTAGGACTTTAATCACTTCATATATCTTCGTTACATTAGTGATTAAGTCAGCTCTTTTATGGTCTAAAAAACTTTGCAATAACTTCAGGTTCAGACATAATTTTATTTTATTTTCGTAAGCTAAATAAAATAATGGAGACGAAGAATGTTTTAAAAATTAAAAAGTATGGCGAGGACTTATAATAATGCACAAACACCACACACACACCACCACCACCACCACCACACACACACACACACACACACACACACACTCTCACACACACACACACACACACACACACACACACACACACACACACACACACACACACACACCACACCACACCACACCACACCACACACAGACAACACACACCAAACGCCATAGATATATGGTATACCCGAATGCATACATGCATATATAATTTTGAAAATGAAATAAGTCTGGTTAATTCTATGGTAGGAAAATATACGTACATGCTCTTAGCAGCACATTAATAAAAATTATTTTCGGAAGTATATGTCCATGGCTTCCTTTGATGTTCATTCTGTATTAGATTTAGAGTCCCAGCAAATTGATACTCTATTCACATCGATTACTAAATTTAGAATAACCTCCTTTTAAAAAAGTTACGAGCACCTTTCCTCATCGAAATATCACAACCACTAAATTAAAAATATCATCTTAAGAATGCTATTATAGCAAACTAGAATATTAAATATAATACTTAATTAATTAATAGCTGATAAGCTTAAAAACATTTAAAAAATAAACAATTCTCAACTGAAGTATTAGACCGTAACTCTCATTATCTCTCACAGCTTTATTTAATTTTGATTCATATTGTAAGGTATTTTAAAATTTTTTGTATTATTATCTAAATACTAAGTAGAGCGTTAAATAATACTAAATTATTCAAGGTTTCGGCAAGGATTTAAAAAAATGATATCTCCTAAAATTTGGAGTAATTATTTTATTTCATTATTGCCAACGTTTCGGCTCAACTTTTAAATCATTATGAGGACAATAGTGATGTACGGAGAGATCTCCGAGGGAGGTTTATGGTCACATATATATGATGGCTTTCTAGACATCATATCGTCCTTCATTGACTTACAAGATAAGTCGATACGTTAGCAATAAAAAAAATAAAATAATTACTCAAAAATGTTGGAGTATTTTATTTTTCACATCCTGGTAATACTCGACGGCCAACCAACTACCAACCATAAATACTTTGTACTTAAGACTATCAAATTTAAAATTTGATCTTAAGTTTTAAATATAACAGATGATTAATTATTAGCTGACCAAGGATTCGATGTTATTGAATTTTTCTAATGAATGACTTTCCAGCTAGTACATAATTGTCTGTTATCCATCATACAAAAATTATTTTCACCCTCTGCCACACTAGGAAAGTGGCTCTTTAGGTGCCTCCACCTCTACTACTCTAGTCAAGCGGGGGAAGGGTATTGGAGTACTCACGTCCACGTTGATGCCGGGCTGCAGGAAGACCCTGGTGTGTGGGTGCTCCTTGGGGACGTACCTGAAGAACTCCTGCCTGCCCTTGTACCACTTGACGGTGTAGAGCGGGTCTCCTTCCAGGTCGTAGTTGCAGATGAGGGTGGCGCTCTGACCGGGGGCCACGGCCACTGGGGCCTTCAGCCAGACGTTCTTCAGCCCGCCCACACCTGCACACAGACATCCCACACTCCTTACAACTACAACCACAAACCTACCTTACTTATATGCAATATGACATGGTGTGTTATCATTTGGTACTATTAAATCTGACCAATAAGATGTTTGCTATTGTCTGTTCCTCTAATGTGTTAAATTTCAACATATTTTTATTTAATGATAATTTAATAGAAAAAAAAATAAAAAAAATTAGTCTTATGATGATTTTAGTTGGGGTTTGGTCAAGGTAGAACCAAAAAAAAAAAATACAAATTTAAAAAATGTGTATTTTTTTAAAGATTATCTGCTAAAAAGTTGTTGAGTTTGTTGACCGTAGATATTATTCTAAGGTCAACGTTTCGGCTTACATTGTAAGCCATCTTCAGGGCTATCATGAAGACGAGAGAGGACGTCCTGTCCCCAAGTTCATATTTCCATGACTGGGAACTTTTTTAAAATTTGTGTTTTTTGGATCTAACTTGACCGAACCCCAACTAAAATCATCTTAGAATTATCTGCTAACGTTTCGGCTTACATTGTAAGCCATCTTCAGGGCTGTAGAAATACAATGTCATGAGAATACAATAATAATTTACATTATTATAATATAGAATTGCCATAATGTAATGTGATATCAAAATTATGAATGTAGAAAGATATGTAAGAGAATTTAAAAACATTCATACAGCAACCTATTACATATAGGTAATATGTGATCTACCTTTACCGAACCCCAACCAAAATCATCTAATAATAATATCTACTGTCAAGACATTCTCCATTTAAAAAAAATTGTTCTTATGGTGAATAGCAAGATTTCTATTAAGTTGAATGGCTAAATATTTATCCGGTGAGAAATGTAGTTCGGTTTCAGCCTAAAAGGAAAAAAAAATCGCTAATCGCCATGTCTGTTATGATATTAAATTTCAGCTGAAAATAGGTGAGAATTACTGGTTAACTGATTATTAATGATCAAGAATTTGATGTTAGACATAAAATTTCGATACATAAAAATACCAATTATATGGTCGTTGGAACTGAGATAAAATTCGAATAAATTGTAGGAAATCAGGTTTTTCTCTTCCAAAAATGTCAGTTTAATTGGAGCTGTGATTTAAAACGATTTTCTATGTTTCATTAATGTCAAGCATAAACCAAATTGAGGATTAAATATGACATTATGAGCGGTAAAAGAAAATAAAGCTAACAGTCCAATCATAAAAAATGATGAATGGTAAATATATTCTAGAAAATTTATTTATTCAGTTACATCCATAAATATTTTTTTAATAAGTATTTTCCTAAAAATATAATATAATGTAAAAGTTTGAAAATAATCTTGCAGATATGTTATATGTTTTTTCCCCTCCATGACATGGAAAGTTTCAAATATTTCAGCGACTTTCATTATCAGATTTTCTTCCCAGTCCTTTCAAGTCCAATTTAAAAAAAAAAAAAAGAATTTATTCAAGAGCGAGGGAAACCTAAATATATAATGTAGTTAACATATTTTAAAAGAAGGGGCCAATTCAATTAAGTATGGAATTGAACTCTGTCGAAGAATTAGGGGTATTTTTAATAATATAATTTATTGTACAACAAAATTAGAAGAAAATATTAGAACGATAAGACTGGATTTTAGACACCCGAAGAGGAAGACAGTGGGCACTTTATTTCTATAGTTTTATGCAAAATTCAATTACTCACAAAAAATTATATAAAAAAGTACTATGAAATATATAAATAGTACCAAAATACACTTATCTCAATCAGTAATTATTTCGCAAACCAGCTATAATGAAGATAAAACTATTTATGTCTTTGATCTACCTCCTTTTTCTTTTGAAGAATTACAACAATTCGGACATATTTATAGACAAGTTCCACCATGGTTCAATTTCTCATTTCCCTATTCAGTTCCAGTAATTTAAAACATGAAGGGCTTAGAGCTTAATAATACGCATAATGTGTATATTACAAAAAAAAAAAAATGTTCATGACAACAATTTATACAGTCTTGAATTTTTTTCTTTTTTGAAGCCGACTAATTCATCTTTGTCAAGTCACTGACATTTTATCAATTAATAATGACCTAGACAACATTGGCAGTAGTGCTAATGACCATCACCAGTTGATATGCACACTTAAAAAAAAAACAAAAAAACATTTGCATAATAAATCAAAATTAATTAATTATGCATCTCTATGTTAAGAAATAACGATTCTAGACAATAACAAATAACAAATAACCTACAAACACTCGAAGACACACACGTGCGCGCCCTTAAATGACCAAATACTTCTAATTACATGATGGTCACCAGGAAGTACGTGGACTGGAGAACAAGTGTGGGGGTTGCCTCGTCTACGGAAGGCATTTGCGTCGAGTAGGCTCTAATCTGGGCTGGATTCCAGAGGATCTTCTGTCTTCCAAGGGGATGAATAGTGTCGTAAGAAGGGGAGAGTCACATTCTCCTTGAATTCCCTGCTTCTACCCTTACTTTGGGAGCCCTCCACAAAAGCAGTCGGCCATTAACAGTTATGTATTCTGAACCCAAACCTCCCCTAAACCAACCCATACATTGTTTTGTGATGAGCGGATGTGTTTCTTATTTCACCTATATCACAACAGTTTTTCCTTGTCTNAAAGTACTATGAAATATATAAATAGTACCAAAATACACTTATCTCAATCAGTAATTATTTCGCAAACCAGCAATAAAGAAGTTAAAACTATTTGTGTCTTTCATCTACCTCCTTTTTCTTTTGAAGAATTACAACAATTTGGACAAACTTATAAGACAAGTTCCACTAAGGTTCAATTTCACATTTCCCTATTCAGTTTCAGTAATTTAAAACATGAAAGGCATGGAGCTTAATAGCACGCATAATATGTATATTACAACAAAAAAAAAAATCAAAACAACAATTTATACAGTCTTGTATTTTTTTCTTTTTTGAAGCCGACAAATTCATGTTTTTCAAGTCACTGACATTTTATCAACTAATAATGACCCAGACAACATTTGCAGTAGGCCTAATGACCATCACCAGTCGATATGCACTCTCAAAAAAACAAAAAAAAAACATTTGCATAATAAATCAAAATTAATTAATTTTGCATCTCTATGTTAAGAAATAACGATTCTAGACTATAACAAATAACAAATTACCTACAAACACTCTGACACAAACGTGCGCGCTCTTAAATGGCCAAATACTTCTAATTACATGACGGTCACCACGAAGTACGTGGACTGCAGAACAAGTGTGGGGGGCTGCCTCGTCTACGGAAGGCATTTGCGTCGAGTAGGCTCTAATCTGGGCTGGATTCCAAGGGATCTTCTGTCTTCCAAGGGGATGAATAGTGTCGTAAGAAGGGGAGAGTCACATTCTCCCTGAATTCCCTGCTTCTACCCTTACTTTGGGAGCCCGCCTCAAAAGCAGTTAACAGTTATGTATTCTGAACCCAAACCTCCCCTAAACCAACCCATAATTTGTTTTGTGATGAGCGGAGGTGTTTCTTATTTCACCTATATCACAACAGTTTTTTCTTGTCTTGTAGAATTTTAAATTATCTCTTATGTGACACTGGTGTAGCCGAGTATTTCAATTCCCCGCTACTGGTTGAAATTCCGCCAGGGAAATGATTTTTAGAATAAAAACTTGCAGAGCCTCAGAAGAAACCTGTAGAAAGCTCCCCTCTCCATGACCATACATAGTTAAACGGGAAGTTAATATATATATATACACACACTCATGGGAACATTTGGTACATATGTGTGATAGACCACTCATGAGAGATCTCCATTTCCCCCATGACATAATTAAACGCCTGGTTTTTTATAAATATATTGCCTATATTAAAAAGAATAAAAAAAATATCGAGGAAACATGAATTTTAAAGATGATGTGATAGAAGTAAGCTTGGTAAAGCTTGGTGCAAACTGAGGTAACTACACGTTACACAAATCTCAGACACAGGCAAATACATTTTTAATAGATGACATTTTGGATTTCATTATATTAAAATAGATGAATGTAAAATGTTAATGTTTATACTAATTTCCACTGTATCGAATGATAAACTAAAGGTCTTACGCATAATTATTTGAAAGAAGAGAAACTAAAATATTTCAAAAATTAGATGACTAAAATAGGTCAGAAATTAGATTTGAGAAGAACAAATTTTAACTTTAAATTTTCAATGGTTCATGGCCAAAGAGATGTGTATATTTAATGTAGTTTATCAATAACACCAAATCGCCGATAAACTGTCAGATTTCAGACAGTGCCTCCCTTATTCATAGGGGCGGGGGGGAACTCTTATTGTTCTGTGAAAGCAAATTGAATAAAAATAGAGGAAGATTGTTGTCAGGTGTTACGGGGAGAAGGGCCAGAGAGGACGTCACTGGTACAAAAGGGATCTGTGACTGGCAGTGAGTGATCACCGGTTATCTCAGACGTTCACAATCCAGTCTGGCTGCCTTCTTTTTCTGTCCCCTCTACTAGCTTCCATTAGCTGGTATTGCTTCTCCCTCACCTTCGCTTCAGTTTGCTCGATTTACAGCGACATTGTGGATATCAATGAGAATATTAGTCAAATCTGAATAAAAATACCCCAGTGGCGTAATAGTCGATTACAAGGCCAAAACCTTAGTAATAATAATAACATACACAATAGTATATATATNTATTTATTTTTTATAATTGGTATTTACTAATACGACAAAATAGATAAAAATGTAGTATGTGTTATTTATATTTTAAGAAAAAGTGCACATATACAACACCTATTCCCTCTGGATTGAGCAATTGTCATCCTTAGTGACATTTGCTTTTATTTCATTGCTTTTTCATCTTTTAAGACCATTTTAGAAGTTTTTACTCCTTTTTATCTGCCTCAATTGAAAATTCCAAATCTGCTTAGCTTAGCCAGTTTCTGTCTGACAAACTTTTTTTTTATATTAGTAATTGGAACTTGCGGAGTTTTGTTTACGAAACTTGAAAAATTAATATTCAAATTATCATATACAACTCTAGAGAAATTCACTTAGTTAATGCAGCTCGTTTTTTAATTGTATTTATTCCTATATAATGTCTAGTAATTAAATGAGTTAATTGAAGGATATTCCCAAAAATTATTTTTTGTGTTTGTTTGAATTTCCTGTTGTATGAGGGTAACAAAGTACTATAATCAAGGCTAAAAATGACAATGCCATCAATATGATTTATATATTATAGCTAAATATGCTGATACAATAATTTTAAATAAAATAACAATCAATATTAAGTGAACCGATAATAATAGGTTTTTTTCTTATTTCTTCAAAAATGTTTAAAAATATATATA
>KZ807483.1:118214-130880 GCA_000696205.2 Oncopeltus fasciatus | reverse complement strand
TATAATACTGAAGGAGTAAACTGTAGCGTTTCAAAGAGAGTAAATAAACATATGTAAACATATTATTTACAATTAAAGGGTATTTATATGGCTTAATAACCTAGAAGTTGATTGCCCTCTACTATGATCTACTACTACTACCAAATAAATATTTAGTAAGCTATTTGTCTTCTTTCACTGATAATAATATTGGATTCAAGAGTGGACAATTTTTGTAATTTATTTTATTTTTATTCTTTAGTTTTGGCCTCCCTTTGAACCCATTAGGAGTGAGAGGTTATCTGCAGTTTGCCACTCCACTCTAAACATACATGGCTTGGGATAAGGTTTTATATATGGAAAGAAGTATACCCAGGGAGAGAATTAAACCCCTGGCGTCAGGATTACGAGACCCAAACGGATCTTCATCTAATTTTCATTGAACAAAAGAGAAACGTGTAAAACATAAGTTTTTAATTACAGCATACATCCCATTTTTCAAACCAAATCACACCATATCAGTTTCAAAAACAATACTAGAACAGTCTAGCAATAATAGAATCAAAATACAAAAATTAGGGGAGGGGGGAAATGAATGAAGCTACAAAATGGTTCTGAAGATGTTAGAATTATGGTCAATAGATCCGGATCATGAGCATAGGTTAGAGATGCGTGGGTAGACCCCAATAGTAGACTCATTGTGCCGAGGTCAGGGCGGCCAGATTACATTTATCATGAGCTGAAGGTCTGTCGGCGACCTATGCCCACCTGTTGACCCCCACCCCTTCAGACAACTGATTTGAATAAGAGATAACAGTGATGCGCTCCTGAAACCTCCACAAAGGAAGAGATATAATTAAATCACTCCGTTATTTCCGTCTTTTCCCCGACCCCTCGATATTCCACAAGTTTTATATTGAGGCATTCTTCACCCCCAGTAAAACTATGAAACCAGATCTCTCTGAGTTTTTATCATACTAAAGTTTAATTATTTCTTCTATCATTTCGTCAATTTTATACACAACGGTGATAAGTCGGTTATTTTTTTATTTTATTTTTCAAGTAAATTGAACGAACCCGTGCGAAGGATCACAATAAAAGTCATGTACGAATAAGAAATACATTTTTTGCTGAACGGGGTTTAATATTTATTTTGTAACATTTTCACTCTCAGTAGATTTCCTGACTCAATAAATTTTTAAAATATTGCACAGCGAAATAGAAGAATTTGTAGCTGGAGTATGAAGATTAAAGTTCTTACGGTTTAGAAATTACTTTTTTTATTTATGTAATTCATAATGCCGCTTTTAAATGTAACACAAAAGGTTAAGATTGAAAGAAATCGGCCGAGTACATAAAATGTGGAGTATAAGTAATCATTTTTATTTTTTAGTCTTAGTGACCTAATATTATTTTTATACAAGAAATGCACAGGATGGACCCAGAAAAAATAATCTAACTACCTTAGCCGGGTAACAACCCGGCTCTCCTAATTTTGGGTAGGCGCGATGCCCACTGCACCACTGAGAGAGCTTAGATAATCTCTCCAACTCCCCGCACTTTATTCCGAGTCAAAACCCCTAAGTAAGTCCAAGTATATCGTCTTATACTCGAAGGTGCTAACATTTTCAGCTATTTGTTAGACACTCGTTCTGCCTGATATAGCATTTTAAATAATAAATTAATTGGGGTATATAATCCTCACCAAATTTTGTACAAGAAATGCAACAGGGAATCATATCAAATAAGTACTTTAGCAGGAAACGAGGTAGTTTGTTTCCCAGATGAGGTAGAAAGATTTTTTATTCTTGCTCCCTGTACCATTTATTCTAAAAAATTTAGCGTGGGATTACATACCACAATTAATTGCATTATTCAAATGAACAAATATACATATTTTTTCTTTTCCTAAATATTGAAAAGTCGGGTCAGGAAGAAACATGTAATCATGTTCCACTATGGATTCCCTACCGGCCCAATCGATTCCCGAACCGAACTGCAATCGATGTCCCCCAGGAACGGGAAGACCAGGAGATGCACATCTGCCTAAGGAGGAATGTCCTGTCAGACAGGGGACCTGCCCTCAGACCTCTTAACAGCTGATAGATGTTCCCGAAGAGCGGGGGGTTTTAAGCTGCAAGAGAAGAGTTGTACCTTTTAGCTTCTCCTCGAGAGATCCAAGAACGAATTCCTACAACACAACCAACAGAAATATTTATAGCTACCATTCATTCTCGTCTCCCCCCCACTCCCGCTTTTCTCTTCCCGTTCGTCTTCTCTTTATTTTTTATGACCCTCCGCCCAGCAGGATTTTACGAGAATTTCCACTGTTGACATATTATGACTTTTGGCCGTGGATGAAACAAAGTTCCCACTAAATTATCAAACGACCATCGGAAATATGCTAGAATTCCTCTTAACCAATCAACTAGTTCAATCCACTGACTCGCATCTGTTTTCAATCATAAATTTTCTCCTTCCTAGACAGTGTTATGTTTGTTGTTATTATAGTAATTGCGTATTGAATATGTGGATNACATATATACATATATATAAATACCCATACATGCATGCGCTGAAAAAGCGCGGGTGAAAAGGTTCACAACTTATAAAACAAGTAAATATTAAGTTTTTATTATATACAAATTATTTTTACAGTCTTATTTTTCATTTTAAATGAAATGAATAATTATATATCATAACAATAAACAATGGCCTTAACATTAAATGGTCATCCGAAAATGTGAATTACACAGTATCTTCAATGGTGATCAGTATTTGATTCTTCTTTAACATGAACGTACTCTGGCACTGGAACTTTGACATATTCTGGAACGTGAACAGGAACAGCGATTTTCTTCTCCACGACATAGGGCACTCTCTTCTCAACGGTGACTGGGAAGGGCTTCGGAACTTCAACCGGGTACGGTTTGTGAACTGTTACCTCCTCCTTCACTGCTACTTTCTTCAGAACGGTATAAGGCACTCTCTTTTCCACGATAACCGGGACATGATAAGGTTTGGGCACCTCCACGTACTCCTTCACCGGGTAAGGCACTTTCTTCTCGACAGGGTATGGAACCTTCTTCTCCACCACATAAGGGACTGGCTTCTCCACGTGGTAAGGGACTCGCTGTTCTACTGGTACCTTCACTTCGTACTTGACTTCCTTGTAGATTGGATATGGTTGAGGTACTTCCACTTTTACTGGAACCCGTACTTCTTTTTCTACCTTGACAGGATAAAGGTTTTCCACGTGGTAAGGCTTCGGGTTCTCCACCACCCTATTTTCTGGATAAGGTACGATCTTTTCTACCTCGTAAGGGACAGGTACATGCTCTTCCTTGGTTATAACCTTTGTATTCCTATGCTCTTCATGATGTTCTCCCACCAGATGATGTTGGTCCTCCGCCGCAACCAGAGAAGTAGACAGAAACACCAGAACTACTATATTCCTCATCCTGGTTACTCGCCTCGAGTTGTGGAAGTGACTGGCCTCTGGGCAGTTCTGGCATGTATTTATATCTGCCACTACCTCTCCTGATGCGCTTACCGGAACGGTGATCTAATGAAGAGATGCTGTAATGTTTAAGTGGCCGCCTTTGATCTAATAACAATTTTTTTTTTTTTTTTAGGACTTACACAATTAAGAAATGTAAATAGTATTTAGTATATGGGGAAATAATTACTTCAAATTATACAAAAAATGCAGAATAAGAGTAAAACAGAACAACCTTTATTTCATTTTACAAATAATACATTTTGTTTAGGACAAGTTATCAGTAGTCAACCAGCCGATGGAAGCTTGATTATGTGAACACATTCAGAATATAATTTATAATAGAAATGTGTATCTTATTTTAAAATATATATCATTCAAACACTACTTTTACATATAATAAAGAATAATTAATTAATATTTTACAAATATAGATAAAAAACAAATAACTAATATTTAAAAAAAATTTTCCGGAACATGCATAATAGTACATATATATCACAAGTTTTATTGTTTAAGAATTATTATTTATAATGTATCAGGCACACAATCATAACCACGGACACCTACATACATAAAAAATTTGTTAGCACACAGACTCATAAACAAAACACATCTACTAATGAAAGTTCTTCTCTCTTATGTAAGTAGTAATGTATAGAGATAAAATGGAGCTTGTGTGCTGACAGGTCCGGATAAAGAGCATGAATAAGAAGAGTACAGATATTTAAGTTTGATTATTATAATAATAATATGAAGTTTGAAGAGTACACACTAATAGTTGATTTCTTTCGTCATTGCTTGTCAATAGTTCCAAGTGTCTCTACAGTAAATTATTAGATGCAATTAGTATCGTACAATACAGTGATTAGGTTATTTCTTTCGAGGCTTGTCTTACCGATATATTAGACAGATCAGACAGTATTGTCTGCATTTCCCTAGGAAGTGTTCTGTTTTTTCTTTTGTATTACTGTTGCATAATGAACACAATTTTATTCCTTACAAGAATAATTTATTCTATATTTTATATTATTGAATAGCCTTTCAGAATCCAATAAATTTCATTAGTTTTGAAGTTGTCACTAAAATCTCACGGCTGCATCTTATATTATCATAAGTAATTCTTGTACACAATTTCATGTTGACTTTGTTATTAGTTTCTAAAAAAACTCTATGTCATTCAAGTAAATTCTTTCCTCAATGTTAAATTTTAAAAGTGATCTAATGAAGAGAGGCTAGAGTTTGTAAGAGGGTAGCATTGATCTAATGAGAATTTTTTTTTTTTGTCCTTACATAATTCAGAAATTTAAATAGTATTTAAGATGGGTATTTTATCGCTATGCTTAAATAAAACAAGACACACACACACACACACACACACATGAAATATATATTATAAATATTCGAATGCGTCTTGAGTGTTATTAAAAGTTAATAAGTATAAGAAAACTTCTAACTTAAGCGCTTTGAATTACTTTTATAATTAATATTATGGTTTTATTAAATGATATTATTTATAATAATAAATAAGAATCATGGAAGGAGGAGCAATCTTCAAGTAACCCTCCTATTCTGTAGACCCTGTGTCTGGGGACTGAGGAGTTTCTGAATACCAAATTGCATTTGCCCTTGCACCTCAAGGCAAACACATCCTCCAAGGTATAGTATATTATCCCTTAACTCCCTAAGCGCATAGCATCCTGATATGAGATGATCAGTGGCAAAATACATGTTAGGAGGTTACATTTCCAATGCTCGGCAAACTGGAGATCTTACAAGTAAAGATGTTTTTTGTTGGGGTTCGGTCAAGTTACATCCAAAGAAATACAAATTTAAAATTTTTTTAAATTTTTAAACATGTATTTTTGATCAGATGAAAGTTGGTATAGGGTGGATAAGGAATGGCAAAAAAGAGTATGGTTTATGCAAATGAAGAAGTCTAGACTATCAGGAAGGCAGCTAACAGAGCGCGAATAGGTAACTGAAGATTGACTAATTGTTGAAGTGTGTAGAGAGGTTTTAGCATGAAACTGCACTGTCTAGAGAACTGCCAGGAGAGCCTCATTGAAAGAGTTTCGCATTGCAGTTGCTAACGGCGAGGAAACAAGGATCAAGGTAAATAATCTAAAAGGTTATTTCCACTACCAATGAATATAGAACTGTCATACCTTCCATTATCCGTCTTCAATGGTTTCTGGGAACCATCTTCTGTTGGCGAGCGCTTTCGGACATTGTCCATCTTCTGGCCGAATACATGCGTTCACTGTCACGGTCCGTATTCATCTCCCGTTGACTTCCTGTCACAGTGGACGCATGTATTCGGCCAGAAGATGGACAATCTCCGAAAGCGCTCGCCAACAGAAGATGGTTTGCAGAAACCAATGAAGACGAACAATGGAAGGTATGAAAGGATCAAGGTCTTTGAGGAACAATAAGAAAATAAGCTCTGGTAATTGGTGTGTTGGGAGGACTGTGGAAAGAGTAAAAGGAAGGTCTAATCATAGTTGACGGAAGGGACTCTGAGGGTAAAATATGGTAGGTATGGAATTTGCGGATGGGAAGTGCAGTTTCAGGATGGGCAGTCCTGTAAGAGTGGCAGACCGGCACGTTATAATTTTACCTATGGTTAGTTATAGTTATACCTATGTTATAGTTATACCTGTAGATAGTTATGCCTATGTTAAAGTTATACCTGTGGAAACTTGTAGTTATACCTATGGTTATAGTTATTCCTATGGATAGTTATATTTATACTTAGTCGTGTTTCTGTCAGTAGTACTACATCTATATCATTGAAATCGAGGACCGTTTTGAGTTCGTTAGTGTGCATCCGAATACCATTAGCGTTCCCAAGGAGGATAGAAAAGGACTTTTTTTTAATGGATAAGAATGGGAAGCTAGATTTGTAACTAAAGAAGTCAAAAAGGATATGAGTGTATATAATGAGGATATAATGAACAAAAGGAGAAAATGAGTGACCGGAACTTAAAGATGAATAAATGGAGTGAGATGTGGAGATCATGTGATAAAGTTTGAGAAAGGAGGAGAAGAAGAGCTAATTTTTTGGCATTCACTCCCTCCTAGGAGGTAGTTGCCGTTGTAGTTTATGCCCTTCGTGAATGTGCTGATCTTGGGTTGGTTGGTTAATTCTAACGAATGATAGCTCTAGTTCGACATCTCTTGGACCTGCACTGCTCTCCTGTGGTGCGGTCTTTGGTAGACAAGTAGTATGCGTATGCTATTTTAATATTGTATGCCCTTGGCAGTCCCTGTAATTGTAAGGGTGCTTTGCTGACATAATGCGCAAATGGCTAAAGTGTTTGCAGCAAGGTTTTTCTTTCACAGAATCCACGGCCTCCAATCATGAAAAGATGAAATTCTCTCCATTAATCAACCCCTTCAAATGATGATATTTGGGAGCATGTAAAAGTGAAGAGGTCGAATCACAACTATTACAGAATATTTGTTTTGACATATCTAATGCATTGTTAGATTTCTTCAAATAAAACATAATTTTCCCATACGTTTCAAAGTTGTCTTGCAAAATTTTTGTGTCATGCTGCCTTCCAATACAAGTACAGCGGCAGGACCCCATTCTCTCCTTTTACTGGAATCACATAAGTATAAGGTCATTTAATATCACTGACTCGCTTACTGACCTGGTCTAAGAATCTTGAAAAAAAGGTTGAATGTGGTCTTTTTGTCTAATTGGTTCAAATAACTTTAACACTACTACCAAATTCTTCTTTACTCACAAGCATAAATTTTATTTTTATGAGGCATAAATTTTCAACAAAAAAAATATAAAGAAATGGTACTTACTTGAAATTGTTTATTGGAATAACAATATAGATTAATTTGAAAATAACATACTGCGTTGTTTCTAAATAAAATTACGAAAAAATGACAATGTAATAATATGCTAAACAAAAACAAAAATAATNACAAGCTACAGGAAGTCGAAGAAGTGAGTTCCTTTCATACAATGAAGCTTCATTTAAATAACTATGTGCCCTGCAAGGAGTGACGAATTATGTATGTATACTGCGAAAGGATATCGTGGTCCAAATGGGCCATCTTCCTATCGGAAAGAGAGAAGGAAGGAGAAGAAAAAAGAATCCGGGAGAATTCGACAACGGTAAGATGATGGACTAAAAAAAATATAATAATGTCCAAAAGACACGAGAGCCTTAAATGAAGTGTAATCGAAACATTTGCGAGGAGTTTACACGTTAGGGGTGAGTTGCGTTTAAGTACAAAAAATAAGGTTCTGTTCATTAAAGATCAGAATAGGACCAACAGGAATATGCATTTTTCGGAGTAGCTCTTTTGTATTAGAGAGAGGAATAAAATATTAATAATAATAATATTCAAATGAACAGTAGATGATTTCATATGTACTTATAGATTTAAGCTTTACTGTAGATAATGAAACAAGTTACTTTTTGCAAATTATGTTGTCTTATGTCATGTAGGTATGAAACACAATAAGTTGGTACAAAATAAATTTTAAGCGTTGACATAATATTAGACGAATGCATACGGGCTGTTAAGAGCTATGTCAATGTTGACTTAAGTTACATTTTATCAAAAAATGAAACGGAAATATGTACTCCACAAAGTTTCAAGAATGAATTTAAGTTATAACGTTACAATATTGAACAAAATTTACCACAAGTCTTAATA
This sequence comes from Oncopeltus fasciatus, assembly GCA_000696205.2. NCBI lineage: Eukaryota > Metazoa > Arthropoda > Insecta > Hemiptera > Lygaeidae > Oncopeltus > Oncopeltus fasciatus. The sequence continues at coordinate 122,716 of KZ807483.1, read as the reverse complement.
TGTTCACGTAGGCATCGACGGTCGTTAGATGTATTTACCGTTTCTTCTTCCTGGTTGGACCGTGTCAAGTTGTTGATAGTTGCCATATATATCAATATACCACCAGGATTTAAAAAACAGCTCTCATTCTCTACTCAGCCCTGAAGAAGCCATCACATGATGTGTGAAAGCTCCGCAATTATCAACAACTTGACACGGTCCAACCCGAAAGAAGAAACGGTAAATACATGTCTTAATAGTTAGTAAATAAATTGTTCAGTGGTATTTATTTGTAGACGCCATTACTTCCAATTGTAAATTATATCTCAAAGAACAAAAAATTAGTCTACATTCTATGATTTAGTAAAATAAGAACTTTAGAAAAATTTGTTAAAATTTTATCAATAATTATATATAGACTTGAGACAAGATCATATCACTGATTAACGTGTCAAGAATATAGGTAATTCTTGATAATGGAAAAAATGTAAGGGATATTACATACATAAACCTATTTTCCATGCATTTTTTCATTTATCACAAATTGAAATTTATATTTTATTATTCCTTTGATTCTCGTCCTATCTAAATTAGTCATACCTCATATAGTTTGATTTTGAAAAAAAAAAAAATAAAATAAATATAGTAAATGTATATGAGTTATTTGTTGCATAATTAACCTACGATACAATTAATTACAAAATGATAAGCCGAAATCCACCTAATATTGATGAATTATTGAGTATATTATTTAATGGCTTTAGGAATAAGAATCAAATATTTAGATCCAGCCTTTGCTTCATTTAAAACTATGGAATTAGATAATGGGAAAAATTATAAATAGCTACACATAAAATATAGCTACACTTCGGTTTTCTTCCCTTGGAAATATCTTGTAGTAAAATCATTTATTAAATCAATTAGAGTATATTACGCATAAAAATAACTAGAAAGACTAAAAATAACCAAAAAAAACATAAATAGAAAATAATTTAAATTTATTATTGAAAACGCCAAAAGAATAATCCACCTACGTAAACACACATGTACTTATATGTATGAGTGTGCGATTATGGACTATTCTTTCGTTAAAAAAGGATTTTCATTCAGAAATCAAATTAAGATTCTCATTCTCTGTCTCTCACTTCCTCTCTTTTCTCTCTCAACTGTCAGCTAAACTCAGTTATTGCTAACTATACTCAGTTAGGGGCTATTGGAGTGGGCGAGGATGTTTTGTCAAGGATAAGTCCTTACCTTAATGAAAGGAGACGGAAAGTAAAGGCTGGTAGCCAGACCTCTTCTTGGATGAAATGCCGTCTGTGGGTGCCTCAGGGTTCGGTTCTGGGACCACTGTTTTTTTCAGACGACATCAATGATATAGTTAGGAGTTTAAAGCATTGTGAAATTCTCCTGTTTGTGGACGATGTGTTGACAAGGTACAGTGGATATCCCAAGAGCATTGCGGATTGGATTCAGAGAGAAAATGAGGAGTTCGCAAAATTAGGAGAGTGGTCGTTGAGTAACCAGCTGTCCCTTAACCCGAGCAAGTCACAGTGGCTATTGGTTGGTATTTCAAAGATACGAAGTCAGTCAGCTCCTAAGTACTAGGAGTGATTTTCAACAGCACACTGACTTGGAAGGATCAGACATTGGCTGTAGCAAATAGAGTTCGGATCTCTCTTCCTCCATTGATGAGATGGAGGCGGTAATTGTCGGAATATTTAAAGGCGAGGTTGGTATCCTCTTCGATTCTCCCTTTAGTCTGGTATTAAGATTCGGTCTACAAAGACATTAACAGCACGGAGGAATTTCGGATCCAGAAGGCACTGAATGCGGTCATTAGATTTATTCATGGTATGCGATGGGATGGACATATTACTCTGAAACGTTTGGGGCTGGGATGGCTCATAACAGAGGACTACAGGAGGTTGAACCTGTTATTTTTAGCACAAAAATTTCTAGACCACTACGACAACTTCACATGGATTAGGGGTGAAAGTAGTGCCGGAACGCTCAAGTTACCGGAACAGATATATTCAGGAATGCCACGTCCATTCCACGTCACAGCATCGAGAGAGCTATATGCATTACCACTTNCCTGACAGTTAGATTATTGAGCAAGCTCCTATAAGATAAGCACCTCAGACTTTTAAACACACACACACACACACACACACACACACACACACACACACACACACACACAACATCTAGCTGGCTACTGACTTGGTTTTAGCGCTTTTCCTACGAGGAAATGAATATTGTACCGCAACTCCAAGTATGATCCCTATCCTTTATACTTAAGAGAAGCTATACATATTGTTCATATCCACTGATCAGCCCTTTTTGAAAATTTAACTCCCTAGCCCAAAATTACCTATTAAAAATAATATACTGAAGAGAAAATATCGAATTATACGCTCTACCAAATCCCTTTCTAATTTACTCCCCTTCTGAAACAGATATTAACCGCCCTTTAATGACATGTACACACACCTTCTGGCTTAAGTAAAACCCTTTCGTCTCAAAAGTAGAACATTAAGAAATCCATAAGACAGAACCTCCCGGTCTTCTCTTAAAAGTATAGAGGCTCCGATCGACAGACATTCAGGCCTAGGAAAAATATATTCCATGCAAAATTATGATTGTTAAAGATCAGTATAAATAAATAAACGAATATGTATATATACCAGTGGGGGGGGGGGACCATCACCCGCTCAGGCTTATTAAATATACCAGGTAGAAAACCAGTTGGAATGAGAAATGTCAGCCATCTTGATACTCTCTAGGCTTTTAGAAATTTTTTTTCTTTTTATTCTCAACGTTTTTAGCAGCCATGGTAAATATTAATGTACGATATTATATGCATTTCTTCTCTATTGTGTTTTTTTAAAATACTTTGATTAATATTCACTCTTATTACAACGATATAAATGGAATTAAAAAGATTAAGCGATCGTTACACCGTGGAAAATAGCCAAGTCCTGTGGCTGATCGCAATTTGTTTTTCTTTATTATTTGTAAGGTCAATCAGTATTAAAAGTATTAAAAATGTGCACTGTATTTCTATTATTTTGTTCATTTAAAACTTCATTGTTTTGAAAAAAGTACCTGTAATACTTCCATAAATATTTTAAATAAATATAAGTGCAATAATAATAGGGTGTAGAAAATAAATATGACCGTTTCATCAAAATCATGATTTCAAAGAACTGTAAATGTTTTATCTTATTCAATACTTACTAATCCATTTAGAGAATTCTCTAAGCGTTTTAAATCCCCAACCACTTAATATAAAGAAAAGCCTCAGTTTAGTTATTTGTTTAAAAGAAAAAAAAATGCCGTGTCCTACAGGAATCTCGTAAAATTGAGACATTACTAGCCAGAAAAAATTCACTGCCGCTGAAGCAAATTGTAAAATTTTTAATTATGAAGGAGAAGTTGTCGGTGATTAACGCACTGCGCGGCGTTGGTTGGAAAAATTTAGTAATGGAGATGGAACGATGATAAGGAAGAATAGCTTTGTGTAACCATTAATGGGTGTTGACGAGGTTCGGCAGGAAGGTGTTGAGTCAAATCCGTCCACAAGTACTCGCGAACTTGCCAGGGAATATGGGGTTGGTACAAAAATGCAACTGAAATACCAATATTTAAAGTTTTCGTGACGTTTTTGTGGGAATCATAACCCTACGTGGTTGAAATGCCTTAATCAAAAGAACAATTTTTTTATGTTTACAACGTAAGTCATTAATAACACACACAGAACTTATGTTATTAATGAACCCCAATAAATGAAATATTTCAAGTGGGTGATCTAGAAAGATAAGGAGTGAGATAGGATATGCGGGATAATCTCTTACACAAAGGAAGTACAGGGGCTACGGTGGCTTGTCCATGTAGGGCGGACGTCTCGTTACGGAATCGCCAAGACAAGTTTGTATGGTCACGCATGAGGCGTTAGTCATAAAGTACAAACATGTATTAGATGTGAAGACCGGAGTTTGGAATGATTGCGAAGAAGAGGCTTACACAGGGATGAGGGAAGGGTTAGTATTATTGAACGTGCTACACAAGTTCCTGTTGTATAACTTTAAATAAACAAAATAACCAAATTTAAAGAATTAATTTATCATTTTTTTTTCACGTAAAATTTTTTTATCGTGGGAAATGATTCTAATTGAACTTCTTCTAAATCTTCTTGGGGAGTTTGCCTAGAGATTAGAATGGCGCTACTTGAGACAGAACTCTTACATTTCCTTAGATTGGTAATGGAATGGTCATTTCTGTCTCGTTCAAAGGAGATAACGACTAACTAACTTTCGAAAGTTAAGTTAAAACTCTAAGTGGCCCGATTCTCCCATTGAACTGCAGAGCCGGACCACTCCTCCTCGTATTGCATTTTCTCTCAGAGGAAACTCTACAGAAAGTTTTCATCTTTTATTTATATATAATTATTAACTACTTTAATATAGCTTTAATGATCTCATTCTTAAGCTTATTTTTTTTTTATTTTTTTTTTTTTT